>JAOTQR010147495.1:0-19680 GCA_025774065.1 Solanum ossicruentum
TGAAAAATTAGAATAGGGAAAGAGAGAAGGGAAAAAAAGAGAGAAAAAAAAGAAGCCCAACAAGAGGAGAAGAAAGAGAAACAAAAGAAGAGGGACAAAGAGAAAAAGAAGAACTAGAAGAAAGAGAAATGTATTTTTATATTTATTGATAAAATATATTATATACTATAATAAAAAGATATTTTTTTAAAAAATAATATTTGATATATAATATATTATTTATTTAAATATTTCTATTATGAAGTAAGAATATAAATAATGTAAATGTATAAATAGAGTTAGAATAATATATTTTTTTCAAAAATATAAAAGTTTATATTATGATATTGAAATAATGTTGCATTGAACAAGTTGATATAATAATATTAAAATAGTATTGATTGTTTAGTGCTTCAAATTTGAAGAAAGATAAAAAAAATTGATCTTTTTATAACACACAATAATAGATTTTGCATAATATAGAAAGTTTGACCGCGTGATAGACTTTAGAATATTCAATAATGAGATAATAAAAATAGTGAAAGGGGAATTTAAGAAAAAGATAAATATAAAATAATGATTTTGATTCATGATAATTATTATAATATATATAAAGCAACAAAATAGTTAACCACATAAGATGGTACGCTACAATTGGCTAAATACTATTTCATTTCTCAATTATTATAGCAATTTATATATTATTTTATATTAAAGATAATGGTTAGTTGAATGAAGTTGTTATAAGTAGTTGGAGTTAGTTGGAGTTAGTTACTTAGTTAGTAATATTAATTAATGGTTAGTTAATTGGAGATTGGGAATAGATTGTATAAGTGCATAGACACAATATGATGTGTGTGGAACAAATACTTGTATATATACATTCATTGTACACATTCAGAATGAATACAATACATTTTCTCCCAAATTAACTTTCTCTGTGGCTTCTTCTTCTCCACGAAATCCTCTGAAACTTCCTTCTCCTCTTCTGCATGTTGTGGATTTCTTCATCTGCAGTTCACTACTGTAACTCCTTCATTTTAGGTAAAACATTATTATATTTTCTATCTTTTTTTTTTTTTAAAATCAATACATGAGATTTTTTTTTTTGGACAATACATGTTCAGATATATACATATTAGGGAGAAAGTGGGGGCTCCAAAAAAATTGAGGCCCCAAGTGATTACTTTAATGACCTTATAGTAGAGATGACCTTACGATTTTTGGGGCTCCAAGAAATTATTTTAGTGACCTTATGACTATGATGAACTGAGTCTTGGTATTTCTTATCCTTAATGGAGTCGGAAACCTAAATGAAGTAAGAAAAAATCAAGTTAACATAAATAATTAACAAAAGAAGAGTGTATACCTTCTCTCTCTCTTATCTCTTTTTTCTTCTTTCTTCTTCTTTTCTTTTTTTTTTTTCCTTTTAAATCTATAATGCATTTTGTTCTTGGGCTACACTTTCTCTAATCCATGTTAAGTAAACTTGAAATATGATTAGAAGTGTCAGAAAAATATGAAAAGTCGATCAAATATAGTTGTACCTAACTGGTCACTATTATTTTTTAAAATTAAACCGTAGACTTTTATTTAAGTTTATAACTATTCCAAACAATTAGGATGGTCATTTTAATTTATACAAAAAAATCAAAAAAATTAAATCGAACCGAATAACCTTAAATATATGCAAATATTTTTATAGATCAACAACATGTTAAATTTGATGTATAAAATTTATTTCATAGCATTTTTCAAATATAAGTAAAATCTAGGTCTTAAGCCTCTGGTGACCGGATAGCTTTGCCTTTTTTCTCTTTATCTAACCTTTAATTAATTAGATTGAAAGTAAAAGCTTTACATTAAATAATATGACAATAAGATTTTTATATTCTTGACTTCTTGGTGAATAATTGAAGTGCTTCTTCAAGAACACATTTCCAAAAAGAACTATTTTAGTAATGGTATATTTGAGATGATGTGATATTTTAAAAGTAAAAAATAATTGAAAATTAACCAAATCATATTGAAACCAAAGAAAAATCAATATGATTATGATGATTGGAGCTGTATCAATATCAAAGAAAATTAACCAAATCGTATATTTGAGGTGATGTGCTTCTTCAGGTCTTATTTTATCTGTCATTACTCAATATAAACAGATGACACATTTAAGAATAAAAACTAATCTTATAACATGTGCTTTATGTTATAATGCCTCGCATCGCATCGCCTGACACTGATTGGAGTAAGGAAGCATACAACTCGAGATTGATTGTTGAACTCCTATGGGTTCTGAACATTTCTAGTTGTAAGGTGGTCTTATCAGGGTGAAGTCTCTACATGATGCTTGATCATATGATAGTTTCACATGGACAAGAGTCAAGGCCACTCATGACATACTGGGGATAGTTTTTCTCAAGTTTTTTTGGGTTGTATCAAACATACCTTTGGACTTAACTTAATCATGGCATTGTCATCTGATTTGTTCTTTTTACCCGTCCCAATTTTCTAAATATAGACAGTCCCTTGCTTTTAGGTACAAACTTTATTAGGGGAGTGGAAGATTCTCTATGCTAATTCCAAAACTAAGAACAACTTATCATTACTACATAGAAAGAGTATCAATGTTGGTATGTCCAGATCACTTTTATCGTGTATTTGTTTTACTCATAGCTTGTTTTAGAGGTATTTGGTTTTGTGTGACCGATTAAGGAGAGACTCAATTTATTTTGGGAGTATTCGGGGATATTCCATTTGGTTTCATGAAAAAATCTATACTTCATCATGAGGTGTCACGATCCAAACCTAAGGCCTAGACGTGACCGGCGAATGGGGAACCCGAAGAGACCCCAAACAAGCCTCATAGCATATCATTACATATTCTTGGTCGTGGAAGCAATTAAAATGACAATAATAGGAAAGTATTAACAAGACGAAATGGGACTAAGGGTAAACTTCCATATTGTAACATCAAGAAAACAAGAGAGTCAAGGCTCAAACGTAGATACATAACATGTCCAACAACACCTCTACTACATAGATAAGAGCAGGGGCCAAGACAAGAAATTAGGCTCATCCTCATAGTTAATACATAACGAAAAAAAGATAGTCTTAATACATAGCAAGAGACCATAAGCAATATCTCTGAAATGGAGGACTTACCAACAAGCTTGTAGGATAATCGAACTAGCCATGTGGAGGAGGAGGAGGATCAAGTGGTGCTCCGATTCCTATGTAATGACATCATGTATGCATAGAGTATGCGTTAGTACGTTTGAATATACTAAGTATGTACGATGCAATGCAACAAGAGATAGGCACCATAGTCAAAATGCATAGAGATAAACAATAGCTAGCATAGTAACAATATGGCACGTATGATTAATGCTTAAGTAAAACATGCTTACATACGATATAACATATGTGTAAGAAGAGACCATTAAACTATTGGTGGATCGTCAACCCTACCACCATTGGTGATTGAGGTACAAATCCCATCAATAGGTTGGTGGATCATCGCACCCTACCACCCATGGTGTCGGAGTACAAACCCCTTGATTGGTTGGTGGATCGTCACACCCTACCACCTATGGTGCTTGAGTACAAAACCCCCGATAGGTTGATGGGTACAAAACCCCAACAAGGTTAATGGATAGTCTCACCCTACCACCCGTGGTACCAGAGTACAAACCCCCCGATAGGTTGATGGGTACAAACCCCCAACAAGGTTGATAGATAGTCACACCCTACCACTCGTGGTGCCGGAATACAAACCCCCAATAGGTTATCAAGGTATGAACCTCCTTGACAAAGTCACTCAACGTGCAATCCCCGAGTAGGGCATAGTCTTATTCCAATACTTTATAGAGAATACCATATACATATATTCATTTCATCATCATATAGTCATTCAACTCATAAGACATGCATTGGACCTTCAATTCCTCAAGAACCCTAATCGGACATTTTATCAAACACTTAGAGGGTGTATAGTGCTAGTGAAAACCATACAATTTAAGAGTGCTATCATGATATAAAATTCAATGTAAAACCATCAATAGATACTTGGTAACACCCTCAAACAATATACATCAAAACCCATCATCAAATCTTAAGATAGATCAAGGATTCATAACCCAAAACATAGTAAAATAGTCACAATTTTATAAACCCCAACATAGTGTGCAATGATTTTCATAATAAATAAGACCTATGAATAAATCATCTTTAAATCATGAAAATTAAGTAAAAGGAATCTTGGATATCATGGGTGAAAAGAACCCATGAAAGAAACCCATATACCTTAGGTTTGGAGAAGAACTTGATGAAGATTGGAGATGGAGACTTGAAGCTTGAGTGCAATCCTTAAGATCCGGAAAGAGTTTTGAGACTTGAGTTTAGGAGTAAAATATTTGGCTAAGTGTTTGAATGAATATTGAGCAATATTTAGAATGATATGAGGGTGAAAAATGGCTAAGTATAGGTATTTTCACGTTTGGGAACACTTAGACCCAAGACCCAAAAGCCTTGCACCGAGATAATTATCATTGGCAGAAAAATACTCAAGTCCACTTCTTGTCCACGGCGTGGACCTATAGTGAAGGCAAGATTTACAAAGGCCATGATGGCTATGCGTCGCGGATCGATTCTGAAAATAAAAAATTACGAAAAATGAAATTGCTAATCATTTCCTCTTAAATCAAGTTAGATCCATTTTCCACTCAACATGACCCCTTGAACAAGAATATGAAGTCGGATTTTTGATATCGCACACGAATTTTGAGATATATGAAAATTACGATTCCGAGCACTTTCGAGGCACATTTCGGATACTTTTTGGGGTCGTTACAGTATCTCCCTCTTGGGAACATTCGTTACCGAATTTCAAAGAGACGCATATGAGAGAAACAAACATGAAAATTTCAGCCCATATAGAGATGCAACAGTTCACTTAAACACCATTTCAAAAATCTCATCATGAGTGTAAAATCAACATGAACTTGTCAATTTAAATATGAACACATGCAATGACATGGGAGGCTAAACTTAAGACTTGAGATCATCATGAGCGGACACAAGCTTATCTTTTAAGGTTTGGAAGCTCCTCTCACATTCATTAGTCCACACAAACTTAGCCTTCTTTTGATTCAATTTTATCATAGTGGAAGCAATATAAGAAAACCTATTCACAAACCTCCTATAATAGCCCGCTAAGCCCAAGAAGATCTTAATATTCGACGGGATCAATGGTCTAGGCCAATTTCTAATCACATCGCTCTTCTTTGGATCCACCTTAATATTATCCCCCGACACCACATGTCCTAGGAAAACAAACTCCCTCAACCAAAATTCACACTTTTTATATTTAACATACAATCTCTCCTCCCTCAATCTTTGCAACACAACCCTCAAATGTACCCTGTGCTCCTCCTAACCACGTGAATAGATCAAAATATCATCAATGAATACCATAATAATTGAATCAAGGTAGGGTTTGAAAACCCTCACTCATAAGGTCCATGAAAATGGTCGGTGCATTGGTCAACCTAAAAGACATCACAACAAACTCATAATGCCCATATTTAGTCTAGAAGGCCGTCTTGGGAATATCACACTCCCTCACCTTTACCTGATGATACCTTGACCAAAGATCAATCTTAGAGAAATGGCTATCCCCTTACAATTGGTCAAACAAATCATCAATCCTTGAAAAAGGATACATATTCTTGATGGTGACCCTATTGAGTTGTCGATAGTCAATAAACATCCTAAGGAACCCATCTTTCTTTTTCACAAACAACACTAGTGCACTCCAAGGTGATTGGCTAGGCTTAATGAACCCCTTCTATAACAAGTCCCTCAATTACTCCTTCAAATCCGCCGGGAAACACTGGAAAGGTCATTTGGGAGGACATCAAGAAACCCATTTACAGCCGGAATCGACTCTAGGGGAAGGACTTTAGCATCCACACCCCTAACCCTCACAAGATGGTAAAGACACCCCTTAGTGATCAACTTACGAGCTTTAATGCAAGAGATGAATCTAAACATGACTACCACATCTCGACTCTCCAAGTCAAGGACGGGTTCATTTGGAAATTGAAATTTGGCCGTATGAGTTCTACAATCAATAGAAGTATGCATGCAATCAATTCATCCCAAGAATAATATCAAAATCAACCCTGTCTAACTCAACAAGATCACAAGGAAATATATTATACAAGATGCAAATAGGATAACTTCTATAAACTTTTCTAGTAACAATAGATGCACCATATGAGTAGACAACTCATATAACTCATGCAACAACTCGGGGTCAACATGGAACTTTTTGGCAACAAAGGAGCTAACAAAAGAAAGACTGGCACCTGGATCAATCAATGCATACACATCAAAGTCAGAGATTTTCAATATACCGTTAATGACATAGGGGACCTTATCCACCCTTTGCCTCCTAGGAAAAGCATAAAACAGATTGTGCCTTAGGCACCATCTTGTCGGTCACCTCTCCCCAAAGGAACCACATCAGCATCTTAGGATGAACCTCTTTGCCCTTGTTGTGATTTCGAGGGCAATCCATTTTTTTGTGACTCACTTCCCCACCAATATAGCATTCATTAGTATCGTTCAAGCATAGGCCCTTATGACCCTTACCACACCTAGGACACACCTCATTAGGAACCACAACACCAACACCTTGTGTTCTTAGGAAGTCATTGGCAATTCCCCTATTAGAAGCATGAGAGGACCCTTGGCCTTGGTGGATCCGGCCACCCTTTTGGAACTTACCCTCGAAACGGCCCTCTTAGCCTCATGGCCCCTCATCTTCCTCAATTTCTCTTATTTCATTTGTTCAGTATAGGTCATCAAATGTTACAAGTCCATGTCACTAATCAATAGGGTGGACTTGCTCCTCACTAATCAAGTCGGACACACCCATCACCAATTTATTCATCTTAGATCCTAAGTCGGCCACCAAATGTGGAGCATATTTTGAAAGTTGGTTGAACTTGAGGGCATACTCCCTCACACTCATGGACCCTTGTCTCAAATTCATAAATTCCACAAACTTAGCTTCCCTAAATTCAAGGGGGAAGAACCAATTAAGGAAGGCCACCTTGAACTCCTCCCAAAGCACCACATAGTTGACTCCCTTCTCTTCCTTCCATTAGTTGTACCATATTTGAGCTACCCCTTTGAGTTGGTAGGCCACCAACTCTGCTTTATCCTCCGACATCACACCCATGATAGATAAAATATTATAAATCAAATAAATGAATTCTCGAGGGTCCTCACTCACCTTTGACCCATGGAATTCCGGGGGATTCATTCTCATGAAGTCTCTCACCTGAGAGGCTGGTATAGGAGCATGATGGGCTTGGGTCCCTTGATTGGCTTGATTAACCACTACTTGTGCAAGCAAGGTGAGAGCATCCCTAAGCTTTCCATTAGCCGATTGTTCCTCGAGCGTGCGGGCTCGTCTTCCTCTCATGTTAGGCATGATCTGGCATAGCAAAGAACAAGCGTTAGGGGAGGAAAGCTTACTTCAACTCTATAGAGAGACTTAGAACATGAAGAAGGGAAACATTTCATAAAACGTCTCATAGCCTCCTACTCATAATTGTGTTGCATAACACAACCATGAATATGATTATAATCAACACGGTGTGTTGGACTCTAAGGATCTGACAACCTAGTTCTCTGATATCATCTTTCTCACGAACCAAGCCAAGGGCCTATACATGACCGGCGAATGGGGAATTCGAAGGGATCCCAGACAAGCCTTATAGTATATTATTACACATCCTTGGTTGCATAAGCAATTAAAACGACAATAATAGGAAAGCATAAACAAGGAAAATAGGACAAAGGGTAAACTTCCATATCGAAGCATCAAGAAAACAAGAGAGTCAAGGCTCAAACGTATATACATAACATGTCCAACAACACCTCTACTACATGGATAAGAGCGGGGGCAAGACAAGCAGCCGGGCTCACCTTCATAGTTAATACATAACCAAAAGAAAGATAGTCTTAATACATAGAAAGAGGTCATAAGCAACATCCCCAAAATGAAGGACTCATCAGCAAGCTTGTAGGACGATCAAACTAGCCATTGGAGGAGGAGGATGATCAAGCGGTGCTCCGATTCCTACATGGTGACATCATGCAAGCATAGAGTATGCGTTAGTACATTTGAATGTGCTATGTATGTACGATGCAATGCAACAAGAGATAGGCACCATAGTCAAAATGCATAGAGATAAACAATAGCTAGCATAGTAACAATATGACATGTATGATTAATGCTTAAGTAAAACATGCTTACAAAGGACATAACATATGTGTAAGAAGAGACCATTAAACTATTGATGGATTATCACACCTTATCACCCTTGGTGAATGAGGTATAAAACCCGTCAATAGGTTGGTGGATCATCGCACCCTACCACCCGAGGTACCGGAGTACAAACCCCTCGATAGGTTATCATGGTACGAACCCCTTGACAAGGTTACCCGGCGCGCAACCCCCGAGTAGGGCATAGTCACATTCCAACACTATATAGAGAATACCATATACATAAATTTATTTCATTATCATTTCATCATCATTTCATCATCATATAGTCATTCAACTCATAAGACATATATTGGACCTTCAATTACTCAAGAAGCCGTAACTAGATATTTTATCAAACACTTAGAGGATGTGTATTGCTAGTGTAAAATCATGCAATTCAAGGATGTTAACATGCTAGAAAATCCAAAGTAAAACCATCAATAGATACTTGGTAATATCCTCAATCAATATACATCAAAACATATCATCAAATCATAAGATAGATAAAAGATTCATAGCCCAAAACATAGTAAAACAGTCACAACTTCGTAAACCTCAACATAGTGTGTAGTGATTCTCATAATAAATAAGATCCATGAGTAAATCATCTTCAAATCATGTAAATTTAAGTAAAAGGAATCTTGGGTATCATGGGTGAAAGTAACCCTTGAAAGAAACTTGCATACCTTAGCTCGCATACCTTAGCTTTAGAGATGAACTTGATGAAGATTGGAGATGGAGACTTGAAGCTTGAGTGCGATCCTTAAGATCCAGAAAGAGTTTTGAGACTTGAGTTTAGGAGTAAAATATTTGGCTAAGTGTTTGAATGAGTATTGGAAAATATTTAGAATGATATGAGGGTGAAAAATGGCTAAGTATAGGTATTTTCACGTTTGGGAATACTTAGGCCCAAGACCCAAAATCCTTAGATCGAGATATAAATCATTGGACAAAAAATATATAGGTCCACGTCTAGTCAGCGACATGGACCTATCGCGAAGGCAAGATTTACACAGTTCCGCAATGGCTGCGCATCGCGGTACCATTGCGGATCGATTCTGGAAATCAAAAATAATGAAAACTGAAATTGCTAATCGTTTGCTCTTAAATTGGGGTTTGGCCCATATTTCACTCAAATGACCCCCTGAATAAGAATATGAAGTTGGATTTTTGACATTGCGTATGGATTTTGAGATGTATGAAAATTACAATTTCGGGCACTTTCGAGACACCATTTTGGGCACTTTTTGGGATCGTTACAATATCTCTCCTTTGGGAACATTCGTCCCTGAATGTTAAAGAGATGTATATGAGAGACATAAACACGACAATTTCAGCCCAGATAGAGATGCAACAGTACACTTAAACACTATTTCAAAAATCTCATCATAAGTGTAAAATCATCGTGAGCTTGTCAATTTAAACATGAACATATACAATGACATGAGAGACTGAGCTTCAGAATTAAGATCATATAAAAGACTTAGATCAATACCTTAGGATTGATGGAGTGGAAAAGGTAAGGATATCGCTTTCGCATGTCTGCTTCGGCCTCCCAAGTAGCTCTCAACTTGTTGATTCCTCCAAAGGACCTTAATGAAAGCCACCTCTTTGTTTCTCAACCTCTTAACTTGCCTATCCAAAATATGAACTGAAACCTCTTCATATGTCAATTATCTTTAACCACACCTATAATATCAAGAGGAACAATAACATTCAGATCACCCACACATTTCCTTAACTTAGATAAATGAAACACCGGATGACCCAAATCTATTTTCCTAGGCAATTTCAACTCATAAGCTACCTTGACAACCCTTCTTATCACCCTGTAAGGACCTATATATCTTGGGTTCAACTTTGCCTTCTTACCAAAATGGGACACACCCTTCATGGGTGATACTTTCAAATAAACCCAATCATCAACTTTGAATTCAAGCTCCTTTCTCCTCACATCGGCATAAGACTTTTGACGTCTTTGGGCCGTCTAAAACCTTTCTCTAATCATCATAACTTTCTCAAGAGCTACCATAACCAGATTTGCTCCTAACAAGGCCACCTCACCAACCTTAAACCACCCCATCAGTGATCTACAACATCTACCATCGAGAGCCTAAAAAAAAGTCATACTGATGCTAGAATGATAGCTATTATTGTAGGAAAACTCAATTAATGGAAGATGATCGTCCCAACTACCTTTAAGCTCCAACACACATGCTCTAAGCATATCCTCAAGGGTTTGAATGGTCCTTTCGGCTTTGCCATCCGTTTGAGGATGGAAGGCCGTAGAAAGCTTAACTCTAGTACCGAAGGCCCCTTTGGAAGGACCTCCAAAAATGTGAGGTAAATTGAACACCATGACAATATGATGGACAAAGGAATCCCATGAAACCTCACCAAGTCATGGATGTATAACCTTGCATAATTTTCAGACCCATATATGGTCTTAACCAGTAGGAAGTAAGCTAATTTTGTCATTGTATCAATCACAACCAAAATGAAGTCAAAACCTTTTCTAGTCTTGGGAAACCCAACCATAAAATCCATATTAATCACCTTCCACTTCCAAATAGGAATGTCTATGTCTTGGGTTAGGCCACCCGGTCTTTGATGCTCGGCTTTGACTTGTTGACTACTATGGCAATCGAAAATGAATTTAGCAATGTCTCTTTTCATGCCTACCCACTAATACACCTCTCTCAAATCTCTATACATTTTGGTGGAACCGGGGTGGATAGAATAAGAAGAGTTATGGGCCTCATCAAGGATCTTTTCTATCAAGCCATCAACATACAGTACACACAACCTACCTTGTACCTAATGGCACCATCTTCCCCTTGGGAGAATACCTCCTCTTTTCCCTATTTCACCAAGGCTTTCAATTCTAACAAGGAGGGATCACGATCTTGTTTTGCCATCACCTCATCAATAAAGGAAGACTTAGAACCATCCACAACAACAACATCACCAGTACTAACCTTCTCCAACCTAACCCCCAATCTAGCCAACCAATGCACTTCTCTAGCATCTCCTTATCACCACCATTAACATGAGCTAGGCTACCCATGGACACCCTACTAAAGGAATCCACCACTGCAGTTGCTTTACCCGGATGATAATGCACAATCATATCATAATCTTTAAGAAGTTCTAGCCACCTTCTTTTCCTCAACTTGAGATCTTTTTGAATGAAGACATGTTGGAGGCTCTTATGATCGGTGAACACATCAACATTCACCCTATACAAATAAAGTCGCCAAAGTTTCAAAGCAAATACTACAGCTGCCAATTCAAGATCATGAGTAGGAAAGTTCTTTTCATGCACTTTGAGTTGCCAAGAAGCATAGGCTATCACCTTATCATTTTGCATTAGCACATAACCAAAACCAACTCTAGAAGCATCACAATACACCATAAATCCCTCAAGCCCATCCTGTAGTGACAATATAGGAGCGGACATAAGCTTATCTTTTAAGGTTTGGAAGCTCCTCTCACATTCATCGGTCCACACAAACTTAGCCTTCTTTTGAGTCAATTTTTTCATAGGGGAAGCAATAGAAGAGAACCTATTTATGAACCTTTGATAATAGCCCGCTAAGCCTAAGAAGCTCCTAATGTCCGACGAGGTCAACGGTCTAGGCCAATTTCTAATTACATCGGTCTTCTTAGGATCCACCTTAATACCATTTCCCGACACCACATGTCCTAGGAAGGCAACCTCCCTCAACCAAAATTCACACTTTTCATATTTAACAGACAATATCTCCTCCCTTAATCTTTGCAACACAACCCTCAAATGAGCCCTATGCTCCTCCTCACCACGCGAATAGAGCAAAATATCATCAATGAAAACCACAACAAATGAATCAAGGTAGGGTTTGAAAACCCATACTCATAAGGTCCATGAAAATGACTGGTGCATTGGTCAACCTAAAAGACATCTTGACAAACTCATAATTAACTGGGTGGTAGAATCGTGAAAATATTTGTTTCTTCCATATTTTGGACCTTAGCTGCATGAAGAATATGTTATTGTTGAAACACTAAAGAATTGATATATTATACTCATATCTAGTCCGAAAGGCCGTCTTAGGAATATCACACTCCCTCAACTTCATTTTATGATACCCGGATGTCTTAGAGAAATGACTAGCCCCTTGCAATTGGTCAAACAAATTATCAATCCTTGGAAGAAGATACGTATTCTTAATGGTGACTCTATTGAGTTATCGATAGTTAATACACATCCTAAAGGACCCATCTTTCTTTTTCACAAACAATACCAGTACACCCCAAGGTGATTGTCTAGGCCTAATAAATCCCTTCTCCAACAAGTATTTCAATTGCTCCTTCAACTCCACCGGGGCCATACGGTAAGGGGGAATAGAAATGGGTTGAGTATGGGGGAGGAGGTCTATGCCAAAGTCTATTTCCCTTTCGGGAGGAATACTGAAAAGGTCATTTAGGAAAACATCAAGAAACTCATTTACAACCGGAACCAACTCTAGGGGAAGGACTTTAGACTCCATATCTCTAACCCTCACAAGATGGTAAAGACACCCCTTAGAGATCAACTTATGGGCTTTAATGCAAGAGATGAATCTACCATTGACCACCACATCCTAACTTTCCCACTTAAGGACGGGTTCATTTGAAAATTATAAATTGGACCTACGGGTTCTACAATCAATAAAAGTAGTAGACATGCAACTAATCCATCCGACGAATGACATCAAAATCAATCATGTCTAACTTAACAAGATTACAAGGAAACACTTTATGCAAGATGCAAATAAGATAACTTCTACAAACTTTCCTAGCAACAATAGATACACCAATAGGAGTAGATACTTCATATGACTCATGCAACAACTCGAGGTCATCATGAAAATTTTTAGCAACAAAAGGGGCAGCAAAAGAAAGAGTGGCACCCGGATCAATTAATGCATATACATTAAAGTCAGAGATTTTTAACATACCGATAACAACTTGGGCATCTCATCAACCCCTTGCCTCTCATACAAAGCATAAAATTGATTGTGCCTTGGGGCACCATCTTATTGGCCACTTCTCCCCAATGAAAGCGCATGTGTGAAGGCAATGCACAATAACAACCATCTCCTTTTCTTGCACTATGTTACATCATTTTGTTTTATTTAACTTGCTAATCTCAAACGCTATCGAGTGTTTATATTGCATCGAGAAACCTTCAATGGAGAAATCGACTACATCTATGTGCACCTCGAATGTCTTCGTAATATTAGATAACGCCAAGACCAGCTCCTTAATCATAACCGTCTTAAGGCTTCAAACGTTTTTTGACAATGTTCTGTCAAGACCCATGGCTTGTTCTTTTTTAGCTACTTGGGCAATGATTCTACCTTGGATGAATATCTATTGATGAATCAGTGATACTAGTTAATAATTCAAAGGAAGGATCTTAACTCAGTTACCATTATGGGTGCCTCCCACTCCTACATAGCTCATTCCTTAACCTCATCCATGCATAACTCACCATTACTACTAGTATGACCTAAGAAATGTCCTTTTGATTGTTCAAACTCGTATTTCTCCCTATTGAGATATAAACACATTTTTCTGCAATACTTAAAAAACCTTCCTTAAGTGATCTACACACTTCTCCAAGGTGTTGTTGTAGATGACTATATCATCTAAGTTTACTACAATGAACTAATTAAGATAGAGATGGAAGATCTTGTTCGTGATGGTGAAAAATGTATCAGGTGTATTGGTTAAACCAAAAGATATTACTAGCCAGTCAAAGTCCCCATATCATATCACACATGATGTCTTTGTCTTATCTCTTTCCGTCATGTGAACCTGGTAGTAGCTTTAGTGAATATCCACCTTGGTAAAGTACTTAGTTTGTCTAAGTCTATCAAATAAGTTAGCTATTAGTGGGATCGAATACTTGTTCTTCACCGTGACTTTTTTACGTTCCCAATAGTCTATTCATAATTGCACTAATGTATCATTCTTGTTTTAGAACAACACTAGTATGCCAAAAAAGTGCCTTCAATGGATGGATGTAAGCGGCATATCTATATCTTTCAATTGTTTCCTAAGCTCGTCAACTCACGTGGTGCCATGTAATAAAGAGAAAATGAAGGTAGCTTAGCTCCTGCATCTAACTCAATCTTGTGATCTACCTCATGCATAAGAGGTAGTTCTTGGGTAGCTCGTTAGGCATCATATCTTTATTCTCTTTCAGTAGATTCTCTATCCAAGGCAGTACTATCTCCTTGTAACCCATATCTCCTTTTATATTTTCAATTGTGTCCATAAATATTAGCTCCCCTTTCTTGAGTCCCTTAACTAAGTGCATAGTCAAAAGTGGTACTTAGTTTTGTCCATGCGACATAGTTACTGTAGACATCACACACTCTCCTTGTTCTATGACTAAAAGACATTAGAGGTAGGGGTCGATGATAGTATGACAATGTCTAGAAAACTCATTCCCTAGAACACTATCGAAGATATCCATCATAGTGATAGTAAAATTTATCATACCTTTCCAATTTACTACTTTGAAACTAACATCATTGGCTACACCATGAGCATTTTGAGCCTAGATATTCATTGTCTTAACAAGAGAGTTAGTTAAAGAGAGATTTAACTGTAGTCTCTTTTTTGTGGCCCTAGTCACAAAATTATGAATTGCTCCAATGTCCACTAGTGCACAAGAGGGCTTGTTGTTGATGGTAAGGTCCGCATATCAATTTCCATCATCATTTTTCTGGATATATTACTTCTTAACAATTCTGCATAATCCTATCATACCCAGTCGTGTTGCATTCAAACTCTCTCCTTGCTTTCGCCCTTTTCACCCATTACTATGGAGCTGATAATCTTTAAATTGGGAAAAGTTCTTGAAACTATGAGGACCTTCACATATATAGCAACCCTTTTTCTCGACTGTGCTTTCTTCTTGATATAGCTCTTATGGTCACTAACTTTCTTGAAAATAGATTTGTTGGCATCTTAAGACCTACATCGGTCTCTTTACGTTTCTCATGATCTCTCCCACCTTTGACATTGCTACCCTTGCCTCCTTAACTTTATTTTTGTTATATTTGTGATGTCAGAAACCCATCAAAGACTCAACCTCCACTATGGCTTCGTCAATATCTGCCACTTAACCCAATTCTGCGACCTGTCCATAAAATGGAATAACAAGTCATCACTAATATGATTGGGTATTTGAAGCATAAGAGTGATGAACTCCTTGATATAGTCATGTACTCTCCCTTCTAGCTTCAATTCCCAAAGTTCATGCCTTGTCTTATACAAGATATTATTCGAGAGGAACTATCGCTTGAACTTGACCTTGAACTGATCCCAAGTGCTAATTGTGCATAAACCTCTCAGTATAAGTGATTTTCATCTCCAATATAACATTGCAGTCTTTGAGTTTGTTTTATTGGGACTATATTTTTATTTAGTTTTGTTCCTAATTGGTTAGGAGCTGTTTTACCTAACAAGTATAACACTGCAGTGTTGATCTGTTCACTGTCCTCCCTGATATTTTCATGTTAAAATAGTTCTCTAAGTACCAAAGAAAGTTCTCTACTTCTTGTGTATCACAACGTCCTTTGCCTCATACAAAGGAGCTTAGATCTCTTCTTCCTTTACAACAATGTTCCTGGCATTTTCAGTCATGCCAACATTAATCTACATTTTGAGTACCACTATCTTTGCCTTCATGACATTGATATTGCTCAATGCGTCCATAAATCTGCACTTTGAGGTAGTGACGGTCTATCTCATCTCTATCTCCGTCTGTGTATGTCCATCGATGTCACTTTGGATGATCTCGACCTCCTCAAGAGTATGTCCCGCAAGAATGCATATAGTGTTCTCTACCTTTCTTACGTGTTGGCTAAATACCTCAATTTCATCCTTCCCCACATTAATCTTCATAATCCACTCCCTTTCAAGTAAGACATCCTGAGGTAGGAACTCCATACCATTCTTGCTTGTTTTAGTGGTAGAAGGTTCTTGGGATGTAAGAACATCTTTTGGCTCAACCTCGAGTGACATCTCTTAGTACTTGTTCTCTTTTTGCTATAGTCTTTTTTCCTAGTGGCATTATAGGTGATATTGGCTTGGGCGTTAGTGACATTGATTTCTTCATTATCTTTCATTCCCTTAGTTAGAACCTTCCTAATACCACATTGCACACCTTTAGTCTTTTACTAAGCACAGCTGTGGCACTTGACAATTTGCTTATGTTTTTACTCTACTTACTCAAAATCTTTCTATGCCAAGTCAACCTAGGATTTTAGGAATCGCTAAGAGAATAGTAAAAAGAACACAAGAAAATTGATACTCCCTCCATCCTATTTTATGTGTCATCCTTTGACTTGACACGGTGTTTGAAAAAAAAATGAAAACTTCTAAAGCTTGTGGTCTAAAACCATTCGTAGATATTGTATGACTGAGAATCATTTTATTAAGGGTAAAAGGAGAATTCTAAAGTTAAATTATTTTCAATTAGAGTAAGGTGACATTCTTTTTTAGATGGACCAAAAAGGAAAGAGTGCCACATAAAATAAGATAGAGGGAGTAGAAAGATTATTTTGTAGAGAACAATGGTTGATTTTTTCTTGATGATCTTACAAATAGGGGCTCTTTTATTTATACTACTTACTTAGGAGCTAATGTATCAATAATAATTATTAACAAATCCCTACATATTTACAAATAAGTTTCTTCTCTAGAGCAGTCTACAATTGTAGAATATTTCAAGAACTTTTGATGTAAAACTATAATATTATAGGATCTAACATGGGATATTCTATCATTTCTCTAGAATATTTCACTAATGCTAGTTTTCTTTCCTATGTAAGCTTCCACATAAATAACTTTATGCCACGTGGTGTCTATTTGGCATGATGAAACGATGTCTAGGAAGTACTAGTAGTTAAGATGTCTTTCAAAACTTGGATAAGTTCTATATTTTTGGCTGTGCTTTAGTTACATCATATTTTTTGACTCTTCGTCTGCTATCAAGGCTTGGTGTGATGAGATAACTTGAATAGTCTATTCAATTTTTAACTTGTATAGTCTATTCCATTTTTAACTTGAATAGTACATTCCATTTTTACTTTTTTAAAGTTGATTAGATGGGCGAAGTAATGTCACAATAATTTGATGTGAAAGAACCTCCAAACTGTTGGAGCCTGGCCAGCCATATTCGAAGTATGTCATAATTGGACCCAATTGGGAAGCATCAAACAGTATTAATAATTTGGCATTATGATGGGATCATCGGATGATAACAACAAAATTGTATTATTATACGCCTTTCTCATACATGTGGGATTGCATCTGCTCCACTCAATAATTCATGAGAATAATGGCAGTGACAAACACATTTTTCTTGGGTCTATTTTTATTTTACCTTTTTCATAGAAGCGTAAATTATTGTATGAAAAATAAAGTTCGTGTTGCTAATTTATTTGTTAGCATTACGGTAATATATTGCTTCTTAGTAACAATAATGTTATATTATATCTAGAGTGCAATATGATTTTGAGAGTAAGAAAAATGAATTTGAGAGAAGAAGTATTGATGCTCCTGTGAGGAGTTGCGAGAGGCTAGATTTAGGAAACACAGAGGACTAGAGGTAGATCGAACAAATACTGGGGAAGGGAGGGGGAGGTGATCAGACAAGACATGTTAAAACATGTTCAAACTAGAAGGAAATGTATGTTGATGTGTTGTATCATTCATACTATTGATGGTGAAGTGTAAATTTTGAAGGGGGGAGGGGAGTACTTTTAATGTGATAGATCTAAATTAGACTTATGATTGTAAGTGAAAGTTCATGAGACTCATCAAGTTATTGGCTTAGTCAGATAAGGAGATATGATTGAATTGATGAAGTTTGATCTCACTGGGGAGACGACCTTAGATAGAAAAGAACAGAGAGTAACTGACTAATAGGTTAGTAGATTAGGTTGATGATTGGCCTTGGGTATAATAAGGCAGTAGAATTAGTCGTGTCTTTAGATCATATGTTGTCATTACCTATCCTGTATATGTTAATTTTATCGTATTTACATAATATCATGTGTTTTTCGTTATTAGTCGTTCTTTTTTTTTCTTTTCCTTTCCTTTCCACTTTTCCCTCATATCTAGTTTATTCTACTTATGTTTTTGAGACGAGGGATCCTAGGAAACAACCTCTCTACTTCTGTGAGGTAGTGGTAAGATCTGCGTCCATTTCACCCCTCCCCATACCCCACTTATGGGATTCTATTGGGCAGGGGCGGAGCCACCCTTGGCGGAGGGGTGTCAAGCGACACCCCTTCGTCGGAAAATTACATTGTATATATAGGTCAAAGTTTGATTTACGAAATATTTATTCAAGTATTGACACCTCTTGAAACAAGCTAAATGTTTAGTGTAATGGTTAAGGGGTTGCAAAGATTGCTTTTGGTCATGTTTTCAATCCTTTGTAGCAACATATATATTTTTATTTATGCCCCTTCTGTCTTCGTTACTGTCATTGGTATGTTGTTGTTGTTGTTGATAATACTTTCTTACCACGTGGCATATCAAGGGCCAAGAGTAATGGATAATAATTGAACGAAATAATATCTTAGATGGTCACTGAATTTAGGGGTCTTTCCATTAGAGAGTGACTAAACTTTATTTTATATTTTATAAGTCACTTTATTTAGGATAATTCACTTACAAATCATTCAACTTTATTTTTTACTCTAAAATTCACTCAACTATAAATATTTTACTGAGACAGTCACCCAATCAATTTTTTTTTAAAATTCATTAAATATTGTTACAATTTTCGTTAAATTCTTTTTTTTTAATGAAATTTTTATTTTAAGCTATTTTTGTAAAGAAATAATAAAATTTCCTTTTTTATATTTTAACTATTTTATTGATCGCCCCACTAAATCCAGTCCAGATGTAACTGCCGCAAAGCAAACCTTAAGGAAACGTCCTTGTAACTATTTCTATTTAAAAAAAATTGATTAAAGCATGATAATTGTGTACGTTCTTTTACACTGCCCTTTCAAAACAATGTATATTGATAGCGTAAGGTGTCGATGTCACGATTTAGTCGATTATTTTTTAACAATTATATCATCTCAATTTTCTTTTGGGTATTTTGTAATTTTTAATTAAAATTAATTTTTTTAAAACTATTCCAATCATATCGATTTCTCTTAAATATCAATACAATTTGATTAATTTTTTATTTTTAAAATTTTCAAAGTATCACTTCAATATTATCACGACCCCAACCCCGGAGTCGTGACTTATGCCGGTTAGGCACTTAATTCACTATCAAATCACAAACCTCACAA
>JAOTQR010147526.1:0-19673 GCA_025774065.1 Solanum ossicruentum
GTGAACTTTATTTAGCAACAAGGACCCATGTGGCTTGGTATCCACGTATGTATGCATATTTGAAGGTGACTATGTATCGGAGCATATGAACATGTGAAAGAGTGAAGACATGGTTAATAGTTGTGTCAAAGTTGGTAAGTTCCTTTTATGTGCCAAGGAAGGATCTATATTTCCTGCCAAATAATATGAAATCAAGTAGCCTCACATACCTCGCTGTATGACCTCACTATTACCTTAAGATAAACTTCCCTTACTCCAAATATTTATCTACAATATAGTAGGTGATAAAACTAGCATTAGCAGCCAATAAATACAGCTTGGCAGCCCAATCACATAATAAAATAGTACATAGACAACAAGCAGGTATTTATAAACCCAAGTGTATTCTTTCAACCTTTACGCCCCTAATCGTATTTTCTAACACATATTCACATATACACATCATGTACAGCCTAGTTTAGTGCCATAACAGTCTTACAATATCCCAAAAATCATAACACATAACAATTCTACACAACCTATAAATGGACAACATAACATTACCTCCCTTCGCTACATTTCGACGTCCACAACTCCAAAACTATTCCAACTCTAACCAAGATATTTCAGCAATATTTACACATACATATAGTACTAAAACAGTCTTAGCAAAGAACCCAAGAAGTCATGAAGTACGTGGGACAATAACCTTTCATCTAACCCATAAGTTCCAATCAACATTACACTTAAGATAACACAATAAAACGTGTTTGTTAAATGAAACCAAAATCAGGGAAGCAACCTTAGGGTAATATTTATACCTAAAACCATATTAATAACATCAATTTCTCTTCATAATACAGACCAAAAACTATAGGGAAGTCACTAAAACAAAAGGCAAGTATGCTACAACTTTCTAAACACATGTTGTCCCAAATTTCCAGCACAACATACTAGTATATACTTCTTGTAATTCATAAGAAAACCATTCTAAACACATGTGTAGACTTACTCACCACTACCTTCAAGGTGTAGGGCTTCTCCAAGAACCCTAGAAGTCCCCTTGTAGCTGCTTGCAAGGCCAGAAAGAAAAACACCAAAGTTTTGTGAAAGATGAATTTTTTCCAAGTCTAAGAGTGAATAAATGTTGCTGCTTATAACCCCTTTTTATAGGACTAATTTGGACACCTTTATTTTAACATTTTTACCACTTAATACCACACATTATCAAGCTGGTTATCCAGTAGCTTGTCCATTATACTTGGGCCTAAATGGGTCTCCAAGTTGATAGGCTTGGGCTGCCTATTTTCCAACTTTCTCTTAGTTAGTTTTGGGCCCAAATGGTCAAGTGGGTTGTGATGTCTTTGGGCCCTTTTTAATATCCTTATTGGGATGAAAATATTGTACATGGGTGATGCTAAAACATGGGATAAATTTACACCCTTAACATGGACTTTATTCATAATCAGATTTGGACTAATTCGACGTCGAGCCTCGTCTCTGTTTAGCTTAAAAATTTAAGTCAAGTAAGTAGGTGACTCACCTGCTAGAATATTTAGTCCTACAAGTACCTCAATTCTCTCACTTCATTTAAGGCCGTGATCTCCTCAATTTGACGCAAAACATGCATACACTCGTCCTTATTAAGCGTTAGACGCATATATCTCCCTATAACATAAAATTTGAGCACTTTTTAAAATGGGTGCTAATTTGACCAAACCATATCATATTTCATTTGCATTGTACTATTATTGTAAGGTGTGTGGTGTTGCAATATATACATTTTTTACTTTAGGCATCATTCATTCATTCCATATTTCTATTATCATTCAATGCCTAATTATGTATATCGATTATGTTGCTTATCCCTTATTGCACTGCATCCTACATACTTAGTTCATTCAAATGCACTAACACATACTCTATGCCTACATGATGTTACCATGTAGGAAGTGGAGCTCCACTTGATCATCTTCCTCCTTCACGTGGCTAGTACTATCTCTGAAGCAAGTTGGTGAGTCGTCTACTCTGGGTATGGTATCTTTTTATATAATCTTATGCAAATACTCTCTTTATTTTGTTGTATGCTTATGACTATGAGGGTGATCCTAGAAAGTTATCTTAGGCCTCGCTCAAATATAAGTTAGAGGTGTTGTTGGTCATGTTATGTACTGATGCTTTGAGATTGAATCCACTTGACTGTTGAATGTTTTTATATTATAAAATACTCCCTTAGCCCCCTTTCCTCTATTTTATGCTCTCTTGATGTTGATTAATTGCTTCCACAACCAAGGATTTGTAATGATATGCTAATGGGCTTGTTTAGTTTCACTTCGGGTTCCCGATTCGATGTGTCACGTACAGGCCCTAGTTTTGGGTCGTGACAAACTTGGTATTAGAGCACTAGATTCTTTATGATCCTCAGCGTCCAACACAAGCATCGATTAGAGTCTTATTCATAGTTGTGAAGCATACCATGACTTTGAGAAAAAGGCGATGAGGCATTTTAGGAAATGTTTCACTTCTTCATGATCTTTGTCATGCAGTAGAGCTAGGTCCTCTAATTCTTATTCCTAATTCTTAACCATTACATTTCAGAATATGTCTCAGGCTACTCAGGATGGTAATATATCGAATGTGGAGGTTCGCAATGCTCTGTGGGTGTTGGAAAGGCCATGACCACCCAACTCAACCGATCGGCGACCACCCTTGAGACTTCAAATAGTAATAGGAAAGGCCAAGGGAATCTGAATAGGATGTAAGCATCCATATGACTAACCCAGGGCCAAAGTGGATTTACTCATCCTAGATGACATATGTTTGAGGAACATGGGTGCATGCTATGGGTGTGGTAAGATGAACCGGAAGATAGTTCATTGTTCACATGCTTAAAAAAGGAGTAAATATGGGCAACTTCAAGAATAAGATGGTCATGTTGATCAAGAGGCTCAAGGAAGTGATGAGGGGTTAGCAAATCCTAGATGCCAAAAGCGTGGGAAAGGCCACGATGGGCCATGTTTGAGGAGATCTAATTCCTGCTTTGGTTGTGACAGATTTGGGCACAAAGTTTTGGTTGTCCTCATGCTCAACCCAAAGGTAGGGGTGATGGTCCTTAAGGTCAAGGCACTAATACAAGTCAAGGAGGAAGGGAAGGTGATCAAGGTGGTGCCCCATAGAATAATAAATTTTCTACTCTTCAAGGGAG
The DNA here is from genome assembly GCA_025774065.1 of Solanum ossicruentum. Taxonomy (NCBI): domain Eukaryota; kingdom Viridiplantae; phylum Streptophyta; class Magnoliopsida; order Solanales; family Solanaceae; genus Solanum; species Solanum ossicruentum. The sequence goes on from JAOTQR010147526.1 coordinate 3,185, forward strand.
GCAAGGAGGGGATAAGGCACCCGATGTTGCTACCTATATATTAAAATTTCCTTTGACCTTGATGTATGTGCATTGGTAGTTCAAGATGTCACTATTTCTTTCATTATTCCTTTTTTTACTAGCGGTCTTCATGTGTGTCCCAAATATTTTTGTGAACGTTTGGTGTCTACCTCACTATAGAGTTTATTGCTGCTAAGAAAGTCCATAGGAATTGTTCTGTGGTCATATTGCACAGATCTTGTCTTATGACTATGTTGAATTAGATATGGTAGATTTTGATGTCATATATGAGGTGGATTAGTTGCATGCATATTATGTCCATTTATTTGTAGGACCCATAGAGTTAGATCCTAATTCTCTAACGAGCCCATTCACAATTAGGAGAGTAATGATGTAGTGGTCAAGGGTAGATTCATTTCTTGTATTCAATACCATAAGTTGATTTCTAAGGGGATAGTCGCTTTGCTATGATTGATTTTGGTTTTGGTATCACAAAGTGAAAATGAGAGAATGTGATATTCCCAAGATGGCCTTCCGGGCAAGGTATGGGCATTGTGATTTTGTGATTATGTCTTTTCGGTTGACTAATGCACTAGCTATCTTCATGGATCTTAAGGATAGGGTCCTTAAACCCTACCTTTATTTGTTTGTGGTGGTTTTCATTGATGATATTTCGATCTAGTCCCATGGTGATGAGGAGCATGTTAGTCTTGTGAGGGTGGTGCTACAAAATTAAGGGAAGAGAAGTTGCATGCTAAGTATGAGAAGTGTGAGTTTTGGTTGGAAGAAGTTGCGTCTCTAGGTCATGTGTTGTTGGAGGATTGTATAAAAATGGATCCTAAGAAGACAGAGGTGATTAGAAATTGGCCTAGACCTTTGACCTCATTGGATATTAGGAGCTTCTAGGGCTTAGTAAGTTATTACCGAAGATTTGTGAATGGCTTCTTTTCTATTACTTCTCTTATGACTAAGTTGACCTAAAAAAAGGCTAAATTTGTGTGTGCTGATGAGTGTGCAAAGAGTTTCCAAACTTTCAAAGATAAGCTTGTCTCTACTCCTGTCTTATCTCTATCGGAAGGGTTATTGTGTATTGTGATGCCTCACAAATTGGTTTGGGTTGTGTTTTGTGGAAAATGATGAAGTGATAGCTTATGCCTCTAAACAACTCAAGGTGCATGAAAAGAATTATCCTACCCATGATCTTGAATTGGCTGTTGTAGTATTTGCCTTGGAAATTTAGCATCATTATTTATATGGGGTGCATGTTGATGTGTTTATCGATCATAAGAGTCTCAAATATATGTTCATTTAAAAGGATAAAAGGATCTTAACTTGAGATAAATAAGATGGCTTGAACTCCTAAGGATCATGATATTAGTATGCATCCCCGTAAGACTAATATTGTGGTCGATGCTTTGAGTAGTGCATCTATGGGTAGCGTAGCTCATGTTGGTGATTGTGGCAAGGAGGTGGCTAGAGAGGTCCATTGGTTGGCTAGATTGGGGGTTTGGTTGGAAGATGTTGGTAATGGTGGTGTAGTGTTGGTTGATGGTTCTAAATCTTCATTTGTTGAGTAGGTGAAGGTAAAACATGATCTTGACCGCACCTTGTTTGAGTTAAAGGCCTTGGTGAGGGATGGTAAGGTGCAGATTTTCTTCCAAGGGGAGATGGTGCCCTTAGGTGCCAGGGTAGATTGTGTTTGCCTAATGTTAATGACTTGGGGAGTTTGGCTTTAGATGAGACCCTTTGCGGTATACATTGTAGATCATCGGTTGGGTGGTTTCAAGTGGGAGATATGGCCTTATTGAGTCCAAGATTTGCAGGTCCTTATAGGGTTTTGAGGAAGATTGGCTAGATGACCTATGAATTGGAGTTGCCCAGTGAAATGGACTTGGTTCATCTAGTCTTCTATGTGTCTATGTTGAGAAAGAATGTGGGTGACCCAAAATACTATTGTGACATAGCATGTTGTGGGTGTTGTTGAAGATGACATGACTTATCAAGAGGTTTCGATAGAAAACTTTGGATAAACTAGCAGAGAGGTTAAGGAACAAGAATGTAGCTGTCATTAAGGTCCTATGGAGGAATCAACAAGTTGAAGGTACTACTTGGAAACCTTGGTGGATATATAAAACATATATCCTTATCCCTTACATTCCAATCATTCCTAAAGTACTAAACAAATTCCCCCATGTGATTTCAAGTCTTATGTTTCAACTGCTGTCATTTGCATATATTCACGTTTAAATTCATAAGTTCATGGTGATTTTGACACTTATATTGAGATTTTTGAAATGATGCTTAAGTGCATTCTTGCATTCGTGTATGGGCTAAAATTATCTTATTTACTTCTATTAGATACATTTCTTTGACACTCGGGGATGAATGATCCCAAGGAGAAGATGTTGAAACGACACCAAAAATGGCCGAAATGTGCCTCAGAAATGCCCATAATCATAATTTGCATGTATCTTAAAATCTGTGTGTGATATCAAAAATATGACTTCATATTCTTGTTCAAGGGACAAAATTGAGTGAAAATGGGTATAACCCGAGTTTTAGAGGACTCGTATCTAAAAACAAATTTCTCTAATTTTGTAATTACAGTAGCAGTCAGCGACTACTCCACAATGCAGACCTGTTGCAGAGCAACGTATTTTAGTTGCCTGTTTTTCTAATCTCTGTCCAAGGCTTTGGTGTCTTGGGCCTTATCCTTGCCATTCATAAAAATACCTATACTTAGTTATTTTTATCACTTGTCATATAGGACATTCCCCAAAACCTTCTCAAACACTTGGATAAATATTTCACTCAAAATCAAGGGTCCCAAACTCATTCCGGATCTTAAGGAATTCACTCAATCTTCAAGTCCTCAATCAAATCTTCATCAAGCGAATCCCCAAAGTTAAGGTATATGGGTTTCAAGCATTGGGTCCTTTCACCCATGGTGCCCAACCTTCCTTTTTATATAAATTATATGTTTTCAAGTTGATTTATCTATGAGTATATCTCATTATGAATTTTGGGTATGAACCATATTGGGGTTTTACGAAATGTTGTTCAACTTTGCATGTTTTGAGCCATGAAGCTAGGACCCGTTGTGTGATTTGATGAGAGATTTTGATGTATCTTTCAAGAGTGTATTACCTAGAGTTGGATGGTGGTTTTACATTGATTTTTCTCACATGTTTTTACTCTTTAATTGCAAGATTTTGAACTAGCATTCCACACCCGCCAAGTTTTTGATAATATGTCTGGTTATGGATTCTTTGGTTATTGAAGGTCTAATGTATGGTATATGAGTTATATCACTTTAGGATGATAAAAGGAATGTAGATATGTATTTTTTCATGAAAAGTGTCTATATTATTGTAAGTTGACCATGCCTAGTTGAGGAGCTGATACTTCAATCACCATGGATAGTAGGGTGTGATACCCATCAACCAAATTGAAGGACTAATACCTCAATAACTATGGGTGGTAAGGTGTGACAACAACAACAAATTGAAGGGTTGATACCTCAATCACCATGGATGTTAGGTGTGACAATCATTAAACGAATTGAGGGGTTGATACCTCAATAAACATTGATGGTAGGGTCTGACAACCATCAACCAAATTAAGGTGTTGAGATCTCAATCATCATGGATGGTAGGGTGTGACAACCATCAACCAATTGAACTTGGCCTTCTTTTGAATCAATTTTTTCATAGGGGAATAAATAGAAGAGAACCCATTCAAAAACATCTGATAATAGCCTACTAAGCCCAAGAAACTCCTAATGTCCGAGGGGGTCAATGGTCTAGGCCAATTTCTAATCACATCGGTCTTCTTTGGATCCACCTAATACTATCCCCTGACACCATATGTCCTAGGAAGGAAACCTCCCTCAACTAAAATTCACACTTTTCATATTTAGCATACAATCTCTCCTCCCTCAATCTTTGTAACACAATGCATAAATGAGCCCTATTCTCCTCCTCACCACAAGAATACATCAAAATGTCATCAATGAAGAACACATCAAAGGAATCAAGGTAGGTTTCAAAGACCCTATTCATTAGGTTAGTAAAGACGGCCGGTGCAATGGTCAACCCAAAAGACATCACCACAAATTCATAATGCCCATACCTAGTCTGGAAGGTTATCTTGGAAGTATCATACTCCCTTACTATCACTTGATGATACCCGGACCGAAGATCAACCTTAGAGAAATTGCTAGCCCCTAGCAATTGGTCAAACAAATATCGAATCCTTGGAAGAGGATACCTATTCTTGATGGTGAGTCTATTGAGTGGTCAATAGTCAATACACACCCTAAGGGACCCATCCTTATTTTTCACAAACAACACCGGGAAATCCCAAGGTGATTGCCTAGGTCTAATAAATCCCTTCTCTAACAAGTCCCTCAATCGTTCCTTCAACTCCGCTGGGCCATATGGTAAAGGGAAATCAAAATGGCTTGAGTATAGGGGAGGAGGTCTATGTTAAATTCTATTTCTCTTTTGGGAGGAACACCAGGAAGGTCATTTGGAAAGATATCAAGAAATATGTTTACAATCGGAACCGACTATATGGGAAGGACTTTAGACTTCACATCCCTAACCCTAACAAGATGGTAAAGTGGGCTTTAATGCAAGAGATGAATCTACCCTTGACCACCACATATGGACTTTCCCACTTAAGGACAGGTTTATTTAGAAATTGGAATTTGACCCTATGGGTTCTACAATCAATAAAGGCATAAGATGTATGCAACCAATCCATCCCAAGAATAATATCAAGATCAACGATGTCAATCTCCATAATATCACAAGGCAATATTTTATGAAAGATGCAGATAGGACAACTTCTATAAACTTTTCAAGCAACAATCGACACACAAATAGAAGTAGACACCTCATATGACTCATGCAACAACTGGGGGTCAACATGGGCAACAAAGTGGGGTAACAAAAGAAAGAGTGACACCCGGATCAATCAATGCATACACATCAATGTCAAAGATTTTCAATATACTGGTTACAATATCTGGGACTTCATCAACCCGTTGCCTTCCATGCAAAGAATAAAATCGATTGTGCCTTCGGGCACCATCTTGTCAGCCACCCCTCCCAAATGGGACAACATTAGCACTTTTTTGGAGAACCTCCTTGCCTTTGTTATGGTTTAGAGTGCAATCTCTCGCCTTATGCCCCATATCCCCAAAACCATAACAGGCACGGGTATTCTTCAAACATGGGCCACCATAACCCTTATCATACTTCAGACACACATCAATAGGAGCCACACCCCTTACACCTTGGGCCCTCAGATGATCATTTGCAACCCTCTTATTAAATGCATGAGGAGGCCTTTGGCCTTGGTGCAACCGGCCACTACTTTGGAACTTACCCTCCAAATGGGCGGTCTTGGCCTCTTGCCTCCTTCTCTTCCTCAATTTCTCCTCTTGTAAATATTCACATAGGTCACCAAACGTGACAACTCCATGTCAATAATCAACATGGCAGACCATCATTCTTCAATAACCAAGTCAAAGACACCTATAACAAATTTGTTCCTTCTCGACATTGAGTCAGCAATCAAGTGAGGAGGAAACTTTAAAAGTTGGGTGAACTTGAGGGCATACTCCCTCACACTCATGGATCCTTGTATCAATTTCATAAATTCCACCAACTTAGTTTCCCTAAGTTCAAGTGGGAAAAACCTATTAAGGAAGGACACGTTGAACTCCTCACAAAGCACCACATAGTTGACTCTTTTTTCCTCCTTCAATTTGTTTTACCATATTTGTGTTATCCCTTTGAGTTGGTAGGCTGCCAACTCTGCCTTATCCTACGGCATCATACACATGTTGGAAAGAATTTCGTAGACCTCATCAATGAACTCTTGGGGGTCCTCATTCACCTTTGACAAATGGAATTATGGGGATTTCATTCTTATGAAGTCTCTTAATGGAGAGGCCAGTGTAGGGGCATGAGGGGCCTGGGCCTCTTTGTTGGCTTGATTAGCCACCACTTGTGCAAGCAAGGTGAGAGCATCTCTAAACTCTCCATTGGTTTGTTGTTCCTCGAGTGTGCAGGCTCGTCTTCCCCTTTATTAGGCATGATCTAGCATAAAAAAGAACAATTATTGGGGGGAAAGCTTACTTCAACTCTATAACATGACTTAGAACATGAAAAAGGGAAGCATTTCCTAAAGCATGTCATAGCCTTCTACTCATAGTTGTGGTGCACAGCACAACCAAAAATAAGACTCTAATCAATGTAGTGTGTTGGACTCCGAGGATATAACAATCTAGTGCTCTGATAACACCTTTTTCATGACCCAAGCCAGAGGCCTAGACATGATCGGCGAACAGGGAACTCGAAGGAACCCCAAACTAGCCTCATTACATATTATTACACATCTTGGATGCGAAAGTACTTAGAATGACAATAAAAGATAAATGTAAACAAGGGGAAATTGGGACTAAGGATAAACTTCCATATCATAAACATCAAGAGTCAATAGACTCAAGCTCATAACATAGATACATAACATGTCCAATAATACCTCTACTACATATATAAGTGCAGGAGCAAACACAAAGCAACATGGCTCACCCTCATAGTCAATATAGAAGTCAAAGAGAGAAAGTCTTTATATATAGCAATAGATCATAAGTAACATCCCTAGAATGGAGGACTCACCAACAAGCTTAATAGAAGTCGTACTAGCCACGTGGAGGAGGACGATCAAGCGGTATACAAGTTCCTACATGGTTAATTCATGTAGGCATAGAGTATATGTTAGTATGTAGGATGCAATGCAACAAGAGGTAGGCATAATAGGCAAAATGCATACTTATAAGCAATGAATAGCATACTAATAATATGACATGCATGAAGTATGCTTGAAGTAAAACCATGCTTATATAGATCATAATACGAGTGTAAGGAGTGACCATTATAGTGCAAGCCAAGGCCTACCACATCCTTGGATAGGCGTTTGAGGTATGATACAAACCCCTTCATAAGGTTGATGGAGTACAAGTTCCCCCCACCAAGGTGGATGGAGTACAAACCCCCCCACCAAGGTTGATGGAGTACAAACCCCCCCTCCCCATCAAGGTTGACAGTGTACAAATCCTCCACAAAGTTTGATGGGTAGCAACCCTCATCAAGGTTATCGGGGCCTACTACCCCCCGAGCTAGGCGATGAAGGTACCAACCCCTTGATAGGTTACCCTGGCCTATAACCTCCCGAGCTAGGCTTGGTCATCCACAATACTATATAGAGATAATATCATGTATATGTACACTCCTTGCATCATCATACATATACATTCCTTTTCCATCATCATCCCATCATCATATTATCATCATTTCGTATCATATAGAATTCAACTTACAAGACATACATTGGACCGTAAATTCCTTAAGAATCCATAACCGGACATTTTATCAAACGCTTAGAGGGTTTGTAACGTTAGTGTAAAACCATGCAATTCAAGAGTGAAATCGTGTAAGAAAAATCAGTGTAAAGCCATCAATAGATACTTGGTAATACCCTCAAACAATATACATCAAGAGCCTTCATCAATTCTCACCATAGACCTTAGATTCATAGCTCCAAACATAGTAAAAAAGTCACAATTTCATAAACCAAACATATTGTGCAGGAATTCAATAATGAATAGGACCCATGAATAAATCAGTATTAAATCATGCAATTTTGAGTAAAAGAGCTTTGTTATCATGGATGAAGAGAATCAAGGAAAGAAACCCAATTACCTTATCTTTGTAGATAAACTTGATAAAAAATTGAGATGGAGAGTTGAAGCTTGAGAGGAAATCCTTAGATTCGGAGAGGGTTTTGAGACATGAGTTTAGGAGTAAAATATCTAGCTAAGTCTTTGAATAAGTATTTGGGAATATTTAGAATAATATGAGGGTGAAAAATAGTTAAATATGAGGCCTTTAGACATTTGGGAACACTTGGGACCAAGAATTAAGAGTCTTGGATTGAAGCCGAAACTGGCCAAAGATTTACACTACTACGCACCTTTGGCACGTCGTGCTAGGGGTGCAAAAGCTCTTTTGAATTCATTTTTTGGAAAATCAAAATGGCTAATCATTTGATCTTAAATTTGGAATAGACCCATTTTCCAATCAAAATGATACCCTAAACAGGAATATGAAGTTAGATTTTTGATATCACGCACAAATTTTTAGATATATGGAATTTACGATTCTGAACATTTACGAGGCATATTTTTGCACACTTTTTTGGGGATCATTTCAAAATGCCTTCCAAATAAGGTTTCTTTCTTCCTCTGGAGAACCTTAAAAGGATGAATCGCGACAGATGACAGTCTGAAGAGAATTAGGATTCCTATAGCCTCCAATTGTTGTTGTTGCAACAATGGTTATGAGGAGACTATGTCTCACCTATTTCTAATAGCTCCCATAACTCAAAAGCTATGTAAGCACTTTTCTTCCTGTGCATATTTTAATGTTGAAGGATGTGGCTGTAGGTTTTTCTTAGAAGATGGTGGAATGAGATGGAGACTGCAAAGCCTCAACTAATTCTGAAATATCTCCCTGTTATTCTTATATGGGAGTTATGGAAAAGGAGAAATTCTATTAGGCATGGCAAGCAGGTTTCTCAATATTTGTTGATAGATAGATGTGAGAAAACTGTTAGTCAAATGGTGAGGGCACTACACCCATAATGGAATCATATCCTAAAGACATAGGAATAGAGTCTGGTGGCTATGCAGCAGTAAAAGAGGATGATTTTCTATAAGTTAGTGACTTAGGTCTGTCCTATTGAAGTATAGGTAAAGATAAATACCTATGGTGCCTGCAGGGGTAACCCTTGGTTAGACCCCTATGGATTTCGCATGAGAGATTCAAGCGGTGATGTTGTTTACTCAGAGGTTGACACTATTGGTCATGTAACCAATATAATGGCTGAAGCTTTAGAGGTTTTAAAAGCATTGCAGTTTGGGAAATCTCACTATTTTAATAATATAGTGTAGCAATTCGATTCCTTAAGCATTGTCAAATTTCTAAATGCTGAATGGAAAGTCCTTTGGGAAATTATTGATATTGTCAAACACATACAGGAAATCAGGCTACAGGTTGAGGTCAGATTGGTACATATCTACAAGGAAGGCAATCAAGGACCTGGCCTTTTAGCTAATCAAGCTACTAATCAGGGGAGATTATTGCAATATTTGGGTTACAACCAGCTATCCAAAATCAGGCAAGAAAACTAACCAATGCAGAGAAACAACAAATACCATCTATATGAATTAGAACAAGGCCCATACAAGAGACATGCAATGCATAGTAGCAGATATGTATATTTACAGTTGCATAGAGGATATATCATGCAACCATATACAGTTAAGAGGATAGCTATTTACAGAAATGGATTTACAAAATACACACCTAATACTAGTGAAAGGGTGTGCATCTGGCAAAAATAATCCAAAGATAACCAAAAAGGGGAAATAACATACTGTTGCATGTCAAGAAGCCCCACTCATCTCCAAAATTACATCAACGGCATACCAGTCACTATTGCAAACATTTTATACTTTATACTCTAGGAAACTAGTGAGAGAAAAGAAGAACAGAGGTGTATAAGAACTTACATTTGGAGGTAGAAACTGATACAAATTTGGTGTTCTAGATGGAAGCTTGAAGGCCATGGAGGTGCGTCACTAGGAACACTGAGGAGAATCAAATTTTATGGTGAAATTGAAAAAATAGAAATTGAAGGGAGAAGTTTGAATACTTACAGAAGCATCAGAAGGAACAAAGCACAAATGAAGACCAATAGGACTTGGCGGAACAATCGTATTCCATTGATGAAGATGAAGGGCCACATTGGGAAGAGGGAAAGAATAAACTTGATTTAGGTAACAAGGAAGGTGCTAGAATACCCTATTATCAAGGGATTTCATCTTTAATTAATCAGATGGTTTGGGCCTCCGATCCATTTTTTGTAGTGGATTTTATTATTAAATAAAATGGGCCACGAGCCCAAATTTCAATTAAAAAAATAGGGACTGCATGTAGTAATATCCTTTGAGCATAATTTTTGTAACTAGCCTCCTACCACCTAATAATATAGTCCCTCAAAGAAAGGTAATTCGTGTTGATCCCACAAGAACAAGCAAAATACTTCCAAACATTGATGGCAAAATGACCTGTGAGGAAAATGTAATCTATGGTGTCCATACCAAGGTTGTGGCAGTAGTAACATTGTTTGGGATCATGATCAAAGCTGGTGAGCTTTCTATTAGTAGGTAACTTTCCCCTTAATGCCCTCTACAACAAAAAAGAGCACTTAAAAGGAAAACACTTGTGCAATGTATAAGTATAGATTTTTGTCTAGTCTCTTTTGTGCCTAATAAGGTTCCAGGCAGAAGAAATAGTGAAATCTCCACTGGTCATTAGCTTCCAACAAGGCTTATTAGGAACTCCATTATACACTGGTTGCTGGGCGCTCAAGATAGTAGCAACATGTTATGGAGGATGTTGTGCAACATATATTACTAAAATACTTAGAATTATTGTTTTTATTGAATAAAAACTTTTGTAGGAAAAAGCATTTTTATAGCAAAACTTTGTTAAAACAATAATCACAAATATTCCAACAAGTTTTCAAAAGCAGAAACTAAAACTAGCAATGAAAACAAAATCTTTAAAGAAAATCAAAAATAAAATTATCAAGAAGAAAATCAAGCTCACTGAATACATAGTGTGTATTCTTAAGCAAATTATTTCTCTCAAGTACCCAAGGTTAAAGGTATATATCCTCCAAATATAGAACGATTGTAGTCACTGGTGCATTGGTACCTAAAACCATGGTGTCAGCGAACCACTCAATAGCAGTAAAGCACACTAGAATTTGTTTGTATAGAAGAAGAAGAAGTCAGAAAAAACCCATTTTGAAATGATAGAAAAATTCACTGTATATAGAGAACAAAAGGTGTTTATTGTATTTTATTGGAAAGGTCACATCCTTTTTAAAAAAGTTATAATTCTTCTTTGTCATTCACACCTTTTAAACTAATGAATCCCCGACATGAATGGAAAATGACTCTAAGAAAATGACGGAAAAATGTATACTTTACAAGTAAGGATTAGTTGTGAAACGCCCCAAAAATGCCCCAAAAATGTGCCTCGAAAATGTCCATAATCATAATTTTTATATATCTCAAAATTCATACGTGATATCAAAAATCAGATTGCATATTCATGATCAGGGGCTTAATTGAGTAGGGATATAACCCCAACTTTAGAGTACCCATAGTGAAATTTCATTTTCACCAACTTTTTAATTTCCAGTGTGCATCAGTGTTGGCTCCCTGATGCGGACCCATCGTTTTGACTTGTTTATTTTTCCTATTGTAGCCTAAGGCATTACATTCTTGGCCTCATTCCTCTTATGTGCAAAAACACCTATACTTAGCCTTTTTAAACTCTATATCACTCAAGATACTCTCAAAACCCTGTCAATCACATAACCAAATATTGCATCCAAATTCAGGTGTCCTAAGCTTAATTTTGGATCTCAAATCTTTATTCAAACATCAAGTTCTCATTCTAATCTTCATCAAGAAAATCTCCAAATTTGAGTTATATGGATTTCAACCATTGGGTCCTTTCACCCATGGTGCCCAACCTTCCGTTTTATGAAAATAGCATGTTTTCAAATTATGTTACTTATTGGTATTACTTATTATAAGTTATGATTACAAATTATGTTGGGATTTTATGAAATGTAGATTGGAATCACATGTCTATCTATTTCAAGCTTATACTATAAGATGGTTTGTCTATTGTGACTATGCATGTTTTGGGCTATGAAACTATGATCAATAATGAGGTTTGAAGGGATTTCAATCCATCTTAGATGAGGATTTTACCGTGTTGGTGGGTTGATTTACATAAAGATTTCTCACATAATTTCACTCTTTTACATGATGTTGAACTAGCATTGCATACCCACCAAATGTTTGATAAAATGTTTTGACAAGGATTCTTGAGCTGTTAAAGATCTATTGTATGAGTTATAAATCAAGTGACTATATGATGATTAAGGCATTGTATGTATGTATAGAATTCATGAAAAGTAGCTATAGGATTGCAAGTTGAGCACACCTTGCTGAGGGGGTGTCATGCCTCAACCACTTTAATGGGGAGGTCCTATGCCCATCTACCATGTTCAGGGGTATATACCTTGACCACGATGATGGGGGTAACTATGCCTATAAACCATGTTGAGGAGTACATACCTTGACCATTATTATAGGAGGTGACATGCCCATCTACCATGTTCAGGGGTATATACCTTGACCACAATGATGGGGGGTGACATGCCTATCTACCAATCAAGGGGTTGATACCTCAATCACCTTTCAAGGGGGTGACATGCCTTGGATTCCAAGTAATAGCTTGCTTGGTCGATGATGATGGTCTCTTCCTACACATGTAATCAATATTCTCAAGTTCAATATTTTACAAACATGTTTTACTTCAAGCATTGATCATGCATCCCATGTTGTTATTATACCTATCCCTTGCTTATGATTATACATTTTGACTATGTTGCCTATATCTTGTTGCATTGCATCATATATACTTAGTACATTCAAACGTACTAACGCATACTCTATGCCTATATGATGTTATCATATAGGAACCGGAGAATATCACAATCATTCTCCACGTGGCTAGTTTTGGCATCTTGAAGATAAGTTTTTGGTGAGTGCTCAAGTTCGGGGATACTAGCTATGCTACTCTTGCTTTTGTTATCTCTTATGTTGAACATTTGACACTATGAGAATGAGCCCGAAAAGTGTCTTTGCCCCCGCCCAATCCATGTTTAGAGGTGTTGTTGGAACAGTTGATGTATCTATGATTTGAGCTTTGACTCTTTATGTTTTATAATTGTCAAGACTTCCCTTAATCCCTTTTTTCCTTGTTTACATTCTTGTTTTTGTTTACTTTGCTTCCGCAACCAAGGATATGTAATTAGTATGCTATGAGGCTTGTTTGGGACCATTTGGGTTCCCATTCGTCGTGTCACTTCTAGGCCCTAGAATTGGGTCATGACAAACATAGTATTAGAGCACTAGGTTGTTAATGGTCCCCGGAATCCAACACACCACTTCGATTAAAGTCTTATTCATAGTTGTGAAGTGTACCATAACTATAACTATGAATAAGAGGCTATGAGGTGTTTGCTATGAGGCATTTTAGAAAATATTTCCCTTCTTCATGATCTATGTCGTGCTATAGAGGTGAAAGTAAGGATTTTCCCTAATGAATATTCTTTACTATTCCAGATTATGTTGATCCCAAGAGGAAGAAGAGCTCGTACATCGAGGAACCACCGGCTCCTCCCGCTCCTTAAGCTCCCCAAGATGGAGGAGTGTCTCATGAAGAGTTCCGGGATGCTATTTCCATGTTGGCTCATGCTATGGCCAACAAAATCAACCAAGGGGCCCATGACCCTCATGATTCTACTCCGCCATCTAGTGTGAGGGATTTTACAATAATGAACCCACTAGAGTTCTATGGGTCTAAAGTGGATGAGGATCCTTAAGAATTTATTAATGAAATGTATAAAGTGTTTTCTATTATTGGGGTTAGATTGAAGGAGATAGCAGAGTTGGCGACCTACCAAGTCAAGGGGGTGGCTCAAATTTAGTTCACCCAATGAAAGATGGAGAAGGGTAACGACAATGTCATCCTTTAGGAAGAGTTCAAGGCAGAATTTCTCAACTGGTTCTTTTCAATAGAGCTAAGGGAGGCCAAAATGATGGAATTTATGAACCTTAAGCAAGGTTCAATGAGTGTGAGGGAGTATGCCCTCAAGTTCCACCAACCTTCAAAGTATGCTCCGCAATTTATGGCCGAGCCAAGGTCTAGGATGAACAAGTTTGTGTCGGGAGTATCCGACTTGGTTAACGAAGAGTGCCAAACTGCCATGTTTGTAAGCGATATGGATTTTTCCTGCCTCATGACATATGCCAAACAATTGGAGGAGGAAAAGCATAAAAAAAGGAGAAGTTGTAAGGCCAAGAGTGCCCGTTTTGAAGGTAGATTCCAAAGTTCTAAGGGTGGTCGGTTTCATCAAGAGCAAGAGTCTTCCAATGCTATTAATAGAAGGTTTGTTAATGACAACCCAAGGGTCTAAGGTAATAGTGGTGTGGTGCCTAACTTTATGTGTCAAAGTTGTGGTAGAGGCCATAATTGCCTATGTTTGAAGGACATTAATGCTTGCTAAGGTTTTGATAAAGTGGGTCATAAGGTGATGGATTATCCTCATAATCGAAACAAGGGTAGAGATGGATGTCCACAAGGCTAAGATGCAAATGCAGGTCCTAAAGAGAGAGGAGGTCAAGAAGGAGGTGCCTCGAGGAACGACTAATTCTATGCTTTTCAAAGGAGACAAAGGGTGGATGAGGTGCCTGATGTCGTCACTAGTATGTTAAAGGTTTTTGATTTTGATGTGTATGCTCTGATAGACCTGGGTGCACTCTTTCTTTTATTACTATTTTTGTTTCCAAAAAACTTCATGTTAGCCCCAAATTATTGTGTGACCCTTATGAAGTGTCTGCTCTCGTTGGTGAATCCATTATTCCTAGTAGGGTCTATAAAAATTGTCCCATAATCATTTTGGATAAAATCTTACCTTGTGATTTTGTTGAATTAGATATGGTGTATTTGATGTCATTCATGGGATAGATTGATTGCATGCATATTAGGCTTCTATTGACTGTAGAACCTATATGGTCAAGTTCCAATTCCCTAATAAACCTGTCCTTGAGTGGGAGAGTCATGATATAGTGCTCAAGGGTAGATTTATTTCTTACTTTAAAGCCCAAATGTTAATTTCTAAGGGACATGTCTATCATCTTATGATGGTTCGGGATATTGAGTCCAAACTCTTTCCCATAGAGTCATGAAGGGACCCCAAAAATACCCAAAAATGTGCGTTGAAAATGCTCATAATATAATTTCCATATACCTTATAATCCATACGTGATATCAAAAATCTAACTTCATATTCGTGATCAGGGTGCAAAATTGAGTGGGAGATATGTCTAACATTGATTTTAGAGCAAGCATAGCAAAATTTTGATTTCCAAAATTTTTAAAAAAATAATGGGGGTTTGTGCCCCTAGCGCGATGCGGCCAGGGCACGGACTGGTGAATTTTGTTGGCAATTGTTTTTTATTTTGCCAGAGACCTGGGGAAAGCCTTCCTATATGTAAAAACACCTTTATGTAGTCATTTTTCTACCCTATATCGTATAAGATATTCCCTAAAACCCTCTATAATACTTAGACAAATATTTCATCCAAAATTCATGTGTCCCAATCTCATTCCAGATCTAAGGGTTTCATTCAAGCTTTAAGTCAATCTCCATAGTTGAGATATGTGGGTTTCAACCATTGAGTCCTCCTACCCATGGAGCCCAAACTTCTTTTTTTCACATAAATTGTGTGTTTCCAATTGATTTACTTATGGGCTTTACTTAGTATGAAATAGACCATGAACTATGTTGGAGTTTCATAAAATTATGACTATCTAAACATATTTTGAGCTATAAATCTATAATCCATTATGTGAATTGATGAAGGGTTTTGAGGTATATTGCATGAGGGTATTACCAGGTGTTGGTGGGTTGATTTACTTTATGTTTTGTTGTATGATTTCACTCTTGAATTGTATGGTTTTGTACTAGCATTACATACCTTCCAAGTATTTGACAAAAAGTCTAGTTTTTGATTCTTGAGCTATTGACGATCCATTGCATGACCTATGACTTGAATGACTTTATGATGATGTAAGGAAAGTGTATATGAGTTGTATTCTTGGAAAGTATCTATAGTGTTTCAAGTTGACTACACCTTGTTGAGTGGGTGCTATACCTCAATCTCCATAAATTGTAGGGTCTGACAACTATCAACCAATTGAGGGGTTGATACCTCAATCACCATGGGTGGTAAGGTGTGGCAACCATCAACCAAATTGAATGTTTGATACCTCAATCACCATATATGGTAGAGTGTGACCAGCATCAATCAAATGGAGGGGTTTATACCTCAATAACCACGGATGGTAGAGTGTGACAACCATCAACCAATTTGATGGGTTGATATGTCAATCACCATGTATGGTAAGGTGTGACAACCATTAACAAATTTGAGGGGTTTATACCTCAAACACCATGGATGGTAGGGTATAACAACCATCCACCAATTGAGATATTGATACCTCAATCGCCTCTCCAAGGAGGGCTAGGCCTTGGACTCCATAATGAAGGTCTCTTACTACACATGTCATATGTTCTATATAAGCATATTTTACTTCAAGCATCATTCATTGTAACACCCAACATTTTATGTGTACTAATGCTATTTAAATGAATCATATTATGGTTTGGTCAAAATTTGCGTCAATTCTTGAATGTG
>JAOTQR010147547.1:0-19672 GCA_025774065.1 Solanum ossicruentum
TCATGTCGTCACGTGGGTTTGTATCAATAATAGTGCCTAATCGGCACTAGTCGCGGCCCCGGGGTCGGGTCGTGACAGTTCTCTTTTGTGAACTCAGAATGAGCCTCGATAGATGAGAGAGATTGCACTTCATTATGAACATTTTCAAATAAGATTTCTCAATTGAAATGTGCTAATGATCATCATTTAAAGTTCCTTGGGTGATCCTGTCTTCCCAGTCTTGATAGAAATGTTGATGAGAATGGAAGACTGATAGTGGATAAGGGAGAGTGAGGGTTCTTTACTCTGATGTCATTTTAATGCAAGCCCGACCTTTGATACGTTATGCCATTGTTGATGGTAGGATGTAGAGTATCAAGCTTAAGATGTAGAATCGTGCTTATTTTGCATGAGGAGCAACAGTTTGGGGTTTCGCCAAAGGGGGAGATAACGAGTTCCTCTAGGCCTAAATAGTGATGCTGATAGTAGTAGATGGAGAATGAGGGTAGATGAGGAGGAATGAACATATCCTTATTGTGAAATTGGTGTTGTACTTGTGTCATGTAGGGATAGAGCTAGGGAGGAGGGGAGAGATGAGACATTATGATGCACAATAGATAGGTAAGAGTATGTTAGTGTGTCTTTGAGTAAGAGCTCATTGAATGACGGAGGTAGAAGTACTAAGTAAGCTTGAAAATTCCTACATACAGTTGAAGTGGTTAGAGTGATAGGCTTGAATATGTGGTTGTAATTATTCGAGTATTGATGATAGGCTATTGAAGACTTCGGACGAGGGTTTCAAGTAAGGATAATGAGGTAGTGAAGAGGACAGGTGATCTCTTAATGGAAGTCCCTATGGGAGGATAGAGCTTGAGCACTGAGGGTTAGCCTTGTATGGACATAATCAACTTAGCAATAGCACCTTGAGGTTCAGAAGTATGCTTGAAAGGAATAAGAGAATGTGGATAGGTAGAGAGTTGAATAAGAGTTATAAGCTTAAGTTGATGGAGTAGAGTGCCGTGAAAAGGATCGCAATAGAGATGAGGTGCTAAGCTTGAGACTTGTACATAGAGTCTCACGTATCGATGGTCCCGTTCTCGATTAGAATTGATAGTTTCCTTCTTGAGGTTGAACAATTGATTGACAAAATGTTTAAATGACTTGAATTGATTGAGTTTTGACATTCTATTCATGCTTGATGGTGAAAATGTCTAAGATAATATCTTTACTCTTGATCTGAACTGATTTGTCTATTTTGAGTGACTTGTGACTGTCCAGATTAGTTGATTGAGTATTGAGAGGAGTCTTGATCATTATTCATGCCCGATGATGAGAATGTAGAAGGTAATATTCTTACCCTTGACTTAATTGGAGTTACTATTCTTGAGTTGATTGTCTATTTCTGAGTTCAAATAGTGTCGATCGATGAGTGTGAAAGAGTCAAGAGTTTTATTGATAGAGGGGAGTATTGAGATGATTTTTGAGTATATTCATGTTTTGGTATCCACCTTTACTCATCATCCGAGGATGAATGATCCCAAGGGAGAGATGATGTAACACCGGTAAAATTATCGAAATACTCCTATAATAGATACGTGTGCATAACACGTCTTACTTCATTTGAAAGTTTGAGATCGGATTTGTGATCAACATGAAAAATTGAGCGGAAAAATGATCTCGGTTGATTTTTAGAGTAACCAGATCAAAAAATAAATTTTTGATCCGAAACGAATTCCATTGTTGATGCGAGACAAAGGTGCATCACGCCCCTATCGCCAATGCATATGTATTGTTTTTCAAATGTATTTTGACAGCGATTGGAAAACTCATTCGAACAAATTCTAGAAAAAATGCATGTAAAGGTGATGGGTCCATGTCGCAAACCCGCTTCTCTGAGGTGAATGTTTTTAAAAAAATTTTGTGAAGGACATTCTGGTCAATTTCCAACCCCTCCTAACAAAAAACATGATCAAATTGGATTGTTTTGATGCATAAATAGGGTCTTAAACACCATTATAAGTCATTTTCTAAACACATGAAAGATTAGGACTTGAGAGAAGAGAAGAGAGAAGCTTGATGAGGGGAAAATTCAAGGAGAATTCTTGAAGATTGATCATTAAAGCTTTATCCCAATATGTAAGGCTAAACCAAAAGTATGAGATTGTTCTCTTATGTGCCCCATAGATGGTCTTATATGTGAGCTGAAAGTTCTTGAGTCTACATACATGATTCTTGAATGGTTTCTTGAAGATTTTCTTGTAAATTATATTAATTACATGTATTTTCATATGTTGATGATATAAACTTATCTTTCTTCAATTGAATATTTTAATGAGATATGGCATAACCCTATATGATAATTTTGAAAGCATCCATGATGAACTTAGGGATTGAGTCTAAAGCCTTGATTTGAGAATGTCGATTTTGATTGTGGTGTGCGAATGATGAGTTGATAGAGCTTGATAATCCCATGAGTCTGAATAAATGAACTCTAATGATTGTCTATTCGAATATTCCCCAATGATTGTTTTAAGCCTTGAGCTATTAATTGAGAGGTTGATTGATGAGATGATGAGAGTTTCTATGAGACTTATCGAATGATGAGTGCCTCCATCAGGCTAATTTGAGATGATTGATTAGATTGATTGTCTTATAAGCATTGAGTCTTAGGAGGAGTATCAAGCAATGAAAGAGTAAGAGTTAATACAACTCACACTTATCAAACTAAATAGCCAAGCGAAGAAAGGAGTAGACCATCATATAATATTATGTGAGGTTCCCTCTTGATAGAGTCCCTAAAACAATAGGGGACTAGTTTGATTTACTGGTGGTCCCTAGTGGATTTGATTTGTTCCCTACCTGGCAAGTATGGAATGGTTATGGCAACATCCACGTGATTGTTGTACAATCACTAGCTCATAAGTGATTGTTGTCGGATAAGAGAAACTCCCAAAAAGATCCTATCTCGAGTGCTCTGAGTTGAGATGAGATGAGATGTGATAAGTTGAGTTACGTTGAGTTCCTTTAAAATGAGTCATGATTTGATTGATGAGGTTTGATGGGTTAGATGGGTCATTTGTCTACTCTTTATTATTGCTTTAGATAGACACTTGACATGTTGATTTGTGATGATTCTAAGTTGATTGTTGTTCCATATTATTCTGCCTATTTCAGTTTCATTCAACTATTTTACATACCGTACATTCCACATAATGATGCTACTCGACGTTCATTATTTCATAATGCAGATGTAGGATTTAGAGATCGTCAACCGGTGCATCTTTGAAGATCTACGATGTTTAGCTAATTGGTGGGCCTCCCCTACTTTGGAGGATTCATTATATTTATCATCTTGCCTTAGAGTCAGAATTTTGGAGTAGTATTACTATTTCTTGAGTTGTGGTAGCGATGGGTCTATCATTGGCATCGCTTGATAGTGATAGAGGCTTTCATAGACTGGAGTAGAATGTCGATGTAAGACTTGTTGAGCTAGTTCTTTCTACTAGCCTTTTTATTTGATATGCTATTTAAGACTAGATGTGCTTATTACTTCTTTATTCTTTCGTTAATTGTCTTGAGTTTATTGATTGAATGAATGTGATGAAGCTAAGTGATTCGCTTGGGGATTTGCAATAGTCTCTTACTACCGATTATGTCTTGGGTACACTCCTGGGGTGTGACAGCTGACTTGGGCTATGTTTGAGGAAGCCTTCTTGGGGAGTTTCTTTCTGATCAAACGAATAGAAGAAAAGGTAAAAGAATTCTTGAATCTAAAACATGTCTCTATGACTGTGCAAGAATATGGACTGAAGTTCACCCAACTATCTCGCTATGCTGCGAATATGGTTATTAATATGAGGGAAAGAATGAGGTTATATGTTGATGGGCTGAACAACGGGCCAAAGAAAGAGTAAATGGGAGCTATGCTTATATGTGATATGGATATTGGAAGGTTGATGACTTATGTACACCAAGCTAATGAGGAGAGACAAAAAGATAGGGAAAAGTATAGAAATAAGAGGGCCAAGACATCCATCCATGAGGTTGGGAAGAGAAGGAATGTGAATGGTAACAGGTTTCAGTCAAAGCCAGCACCATCATTTACTAGTGCCCCTATGCCCCAAAACAGGAATGATTAGAGGTCTTAGAATTTTGGAGACTAGGAATCTCAGTCACAGGCTAGTGTTGCTCAAGGTTCACATGGTAAGCCACCATTTGGTAAGTACAATAGATTACACTTGGGGAAGTGTTGTGAAGGGAGTGATGTATGTTTCAAGTGTGGCCAACCGGGTCACTTTCAGAGAGATTGTCTAAGGTTGGCTGATCAGGCTTAATCCTCTAAACTGGCCCCACCCGCTAGAGGAAATCAGAAAGGTGCTACGTTAGGCACAAACGGAGCTGCAAATCATTTTTATCCAATGGGTAGATGCCAAGATCTGGAGAACTCCCTAGATATTGTGACAGGTATGATTTGATTCTTACTCTTGATTGCTATGTTTTGATGGATCCTGGTGCCACATTGTAGTTTGCATCTCCTTATATAGTTGTTAAATTGATAGTTGAGAGAACCTATAGAGATTGTGTAGTATTTATCCATCATAAGGATACTCATGTTGATTTGATTGAGTTAGAGATGATCAATTTTGATGTGACCTTTGGAATAGATTGGCTTCATTCCTGTTATGCCACCATTGATTGTAGGACCTAAACCATTAAGTTCCAATTCCCGAATGAGCCGGTCCTAGGGTGGAAGGGTGATTCTATTACACCTAAGGGTAAGTTTATTTCGTACCTAAGGGCCAGGAAGCTAATCTCTAAGGATTGTATCTATCACCTCGTGCGAGTCAAGTTTGATGATGTTGAGCCTTCTACTCTTGAGCCAGTTTCGATTGTGAATAAGGTTCAGAAAGTGTTTCCTGAGGATCTACCTGGAGTCCCTCCTGATAGGGAGATTGACTTTGGGATTGATATTCTTCTCGATACCCAACCTATCTCAATTCCACCTTATAGGATGGCCCTTGCTGAGTTAAAATAGTTGAAGGAGCAATTGAGAGATTTTTTAGAGAAGGGATTTATTAGGCTGAGTGTTTCTACTTAGGGTCCTCCTGCCCTATTCGTACAAAAGAAAGATGGGTCTCTCAGAATGTCCATTGATTTTAAGTAACTGAACAAGGTCACGATAAAGAATTAATATCCTCTCCCCAGGATAGATGATCTGTTTGACCAACTTCAGGGTGCCTCTTGCTTTTCAAAGATAGACCTTAGATCTGGTTATCATTAGTTGAAGGTAAGGGAATGTGACATCCCAAATACAGCCTTTAGGACTAGATATTGCCATTTTGAGTTCTTAGTCATGTCATTTGGGTTGACAAATGCGCCTACAGCCTTCATGGACTCGATGAATAGGTTATCCAGATAGTATCTTGATATATTTGTAATTGTATTCAACGATAATATATTTTGGTATATTCGAGAGATGAGGAGGAATATGTCAATCACCATAGAATTGTCCTTCAGACTCTTAAAGACCATGAGCTGTATGCGACGTTTTCCAAGTGTGAGTTTTGGCTCAAGTTAGTGTCTTTCCTAGGCCATATTATTTTGAATGATGGTATTCGATTATACGCCCAAAAGATTAAAACGGTTAAGAACTGGCCCAGACCAACCTCTCCGACTGATGTAAGAAGTTTCTTAGGGTTGGTAGGCTACTACCGCAGATTCGTTGAAGTATATTCTTCCATATCCTTACCATTGACTATATTGACTCAGAAAAAGATCAAGTTACAGTGGTCTGATGAATGTGAGAAGAGCATCCAAGAGTTGAAAAAAAGATTGACTACTGCACCATATTTAACCCTGCTTGATGGGAAAGAGGACTTTGTGATATATTGTGACGCGTCTAAAGTTGGATTGGGTTATGTATTGATGCAGAGGGGATTAGTGATAGTCTATGCTTCCAGATAGCTTAATGTTGATAAGAGGAACTATTCAACCCATTATTTTGAGTTGGCAGTGGTGGTATATGCACTTAAGATTTGGCACAACTACTTGTATGGAGTACATGCGGATGTGTTCACTGACCACAAGAGACTACAATATGTCTTCACTGAGAAATAGCTCAACCTGTGGCAGAGAAGATGGTTGGACTTGCTCAAGGATTATTACATGAGCATTCTCTACCATCCAGGTAAAGCTAACATTGTTGCTGATGCTGTTAGCAGGTTGTCAATGGGTAGTATGGCTCGTGTTGTAGAAGTAAAGAAAGAGTTGGCCAAGGAATAGCATAGATTGGCCCGATTAGGAGTTCAGCTCGAAAAGAATGATGGGGAAGGAGTCAATGTCCAAAATAGGTCTGTTTCAACTCTAGTAGCAGAGGTGAAAGAAAATCAATACCAAGATCCTATCCTACTTCAATTGAAAGAAGTTTTCTATAAATAAAGAGTGATGATTTTTTCAAAAGTGGGAGATGAGGTTTGAGATACCTGAGTAGATTATGTGTTCCAAATATTGATGGTGTTCGAGACCGAATTATAGCTGAAGCCCATAACTCTAGATATTCCATTCATTCTGACTCTACCAAGATGTACCATAACTTGAGGGAAGTCTATTGGTGGAGTGGAATGAAGAGCGATATTGTTGAGTTTGTCTCTAAGTGGCCGAATTTACAACAAGTTAAAGTTGAGCTTCAAATGCCACGTGGATTGGCTCAGAACTTTGAGATTCCTGAATTGAAATGGGAGAGGATCAATATGGACTTCATTACCGGTCCACCAAGGTCCCAAAAGCAGCATGATTCGATATGGGTGATTGTGAATATGATGGCTGAATTAGCTCACTTCTTAGCAATTAAGACGACTAACACTATAGAAGAGTATGTCAAGTTGCAAATTTCACGAGATTGTGAGGTTGCATGGAGTTCCCTTGTCCCTCATCTCGGACAAAAGGCTCAATTCATATCTTAATTTTGGAGATCTTCTTAGAAAGGATTGGGTACCACGGTGAACCTGAGTACTGCTTTTCATCCTTAGAAGGACGCCAAGCAGAACGTACAATTCAGACATTGGAAGCCATGATTAAGAGCCTGTGTCCTTGACTCTAAGGGAAATTAGGATGATCGCTTAACTCTAGCCAAATTTGCATATAACAATAGTCATCATGCAAGTATCCAGGTGGCTCTCTATGAGACTTTATATGGGAGAAGATGTAGATCACCAATCAGGCGGTTCAAGGTTCGAAAAGCCTAGTTGATTGGACCTTATCTTTCCATCAATCAATGGAGAAGGTAAAAGTTATTAGAGAAAGGTTGAAAACTACATAGAGACGCTATATATCTTACACTTATGTGAGAAGAAGAGACTTAGAGTTCAAGGTGAATGATAGGGTATACTTGAAAGTGTCACCCCTGAAGGGTGTTATGAGATTTGAGAAAAGGGGAAAGGTAAGTCCTCACTATGTTGGCCCCTATCAAATTGTGAAAAGGATTAGGAGGGTTGGTTATAAGTTTGAGTTACCTTCTGAGTTAGACATGATTCATCTAATCTTTTACGTCTAGATGTTGAAGAAATCCTTGAGAGATCCTTCACTGGTAATCTATGTTGAGTGCATTGAAGTAAAGGATAGTTTGTCTTATGAAGAGATTCCAATCCAAATTATTGATCGTCAGGTTTGCAAATTGAGAACCAAGGAGATACCTTCAGTAAAAGTCTTATAGAGGAATCAATTCATTGAGGAAGCCATGTGGTAAGCTGAGGAAGACAGGAAAGCTAAATACCTGCATCTATTTATGCCTGATAATGAGAATGTAGAAGGTAATGTCCTTACTCTTGATTTGAATTGATTTTTTTATCTCTGAGTTGATTTGTCTATTCTTAGTCTGAATAGCGATTGTCTAGATTGTCGATGCGTTGATAGTTTGATTTGTTAAGGGATTGTCAAGAGGAGTCTTGATTATCATTCGTTCCTTGATGTCCATTTTTACTCTTCATTCGAGAATGAATAATTCTAAGGGGGAGATAATGTAACACCTGATAAAATTACCAAAATACCCTTAGATAAGAGATGTGCGCATAACGTGTCTTCCCAAGCTCCGATGTAAAATTTGAGGTCGGAATTATGACCAGCATGAAAAATTATATGGGAAAAAGGTATTGGTGGATTTTTAGGGCAACTGAATCAAAAGATAAGTTTTTTGATATGAAAACACAATTCAAAAAACAGTGGTGACATGTCTGCATCGCGGACTTGTCATGGACTTACACTTACATATGATCCCAATATTTTCTATGGGATGAGAAAACTCAATTGGGGAAATTTTTCCAAAAAACTATGAAACACCGAGGTGTATTTTTTTCAATTTTTCGTGAGGGGCATTCCATACTTTTTCCAATTCTTCCTAAACTTAAAACAAGATCAAAATATGTGATTTTGAGCATAAAAAGAGTTTTAACATTCATTCCTAAGTCTTTCTAAGCATTTAACAAAGATTAGGGGCTAAAGATAAGAGAGGAAGAGCAAGGATTCAAGAGAATTGAGGAGAATTCTAGCCAAGTTGATTGTCAAAACTCTATATCAGGTATGTTAGTCTAAATTAAAGCATGGAATAGTTCTTCAATGTGCCCCTTGATGTAGATAGATTGATAGATGTATGTATTAAGTCATTATGCATGTCTTTCCATGAATATTTCTTACATATTATACATTCTATGTATTTTTATATGTTGATGATCATCATAAACTGGATTACTGATTAAATACATTTCATGAATTACTACATAAACCATATATGTTATTTTATAAGATATACATGAATAAACCTAGGGAGTTGAGCCTAGATCCTTGATTTGAGAATGTTAGTTGAGATTGTGATTGATCATGATGACTAGTTGATAGAACTGGATGGTCCTATAAGTATTCATAATTGAACTCTAAATAAATTATCTAATTGATTTTTTCCCTAATGATTGGTCTGATTTCTTTGAGAGATTGATTGAGAGTTGAGTTGATGAGATGATTGATATGATAGGTTGGAAGGCCTGATTGAGATAGAGCTGATGAGATGATGAGAGTCTTTATGAGACTAATTGAGATAATTGATTGAGATGGATGGTCTTATGAGCATTGAGTTTTGGGAGGAGTATCGAACACCGAAATGGGTAAGAGTAAATCCAACTCGTACTCATTAACTGCATCGCCAAGCGTGATGAGGACGAAACCATTACATCAGAGGTTTCCTCTTGAGTTGAAGTCCCCGAAATAATGGCAGTCTTAAGAGACTAGATCCCTTGTGGATCTGATTCGTTCTTTACCTGAAAAGTACGGAACAGTTATGGCAATATCAGTGCAATTTTTGTACAATCATTGGCTTATAAGTGATTGTTATCGGACAAGAAAAACTTCCAAATAGGTTCTTTACTAATAGTACTCTATCTTTCTTGAGTGGGTTGGATTGAATGGTATTAATGGGTCATTGTCTAATCCTTATTCTTGCTTTGATAAACAATTGACATTCTGATTGAGTATCTTTTTAGTTGATGTTATTTCTATATTATTCTACCTGTATATGTTCTTTCTGCCATTTTACATACTCGTACATTTCACATACTGACGTCCATTTGGACTGCATCCTTTCATGATACAAAGACAGATACTAGAGGTCATAGCAAATGAACCGTTAAGGATCTATTACACTTAGCTGGGTTGGTGAGCCCTCCCTTGCTCTAGAGGATTCTCATTTTATTTTCATCAAGCTATAGAGTCAGGCCTTAGACTAGCTATATTCTTGAATTTTAAGGTAGTCATGGGTATGTCAGTGGCACCAATTGAGAGTGGTAGAGGCTTCATAAACTAGAGTTTGAGTTGTCATGAGTTGAACTTTTACTTTGGTTAGTTTCTTTCTTACTAGTCTTTTTGAGTTGACTTAATTATTTACTTATTGAGATTTTTCTACCCATTTACTATCTTTAGTCTTCCACTGATATGTTAAATGTGTTGTGTGAATGAATGTAATGAGATTAAGTGGTTCACTTGGGAGCCAGCAATGATTTTTGAATGTCAGCCACGCTAATGGTACCCTCTCAGGACGTGACATTTTGTTAATGTATTTTCTCACATAAATAAAATAAATTAACAAATCTAAGTATAATATGCATTATTTAAAATTATAAAAAAAAAAAAAATTGTTTGACTAAAAACAAAGTAAAATTTTTTTAAGGGAACCCATGTCCTTATAAAAGAAAGCATAAAATTAGGCATGATCAAATGCCTAAATAGTTACAAAATTTAAAATTTAAATTTCAAAAATAACAAGCCTTATCCTTAAAAATCTTCTAACCATTACATTATAACTTATGTCTTTGAAAAATTACTACTCTTAACTCCAACTTAAAATCAATTCTTCAAAAGTGTAAAAGAAATAAAGAACATCAAAACAAAAAAATGAATTGTATTTGCTAAGATCATAAAAGAAAATTGAGAGTTAATATACAGAAATATGTTGTATATTTATATCCCCTCTATATTTATTGCTTACCTGCAATTAATGATTGAAGGGATCACCATCCTCTTCAACGTGAAGAGAAAAAAAGGAAAAAACAAATAATAGAAAAATGAAGGATTTCATGGCAATGGATTATGTAGATCACTTTTCGAATAATGGCAGGTACATAAATTACTATTCTAATAATTGCTTTGTCCATATGTTTTTTTCCCATAATTTAGTCCTCTTTTGTCCATTTTTAAAAGAAAATATTAAAATGATCACTTTTATGTTATTTATTAGATGAATATTTGTGAATTTAATTGCTATACAAATTTGGTTGACATTCCTCACTTATATTGATTTTGCACTTTTTTGACGATTCAATGTCTTCTATTTTGTGAGAATAAAATCAATATCAATAATGACGAGAATGATGAAAGACTTGAGATAGCACAAAAAGGAAGATGTCATCATACCTTAGGTAATTATTTGTATTAATTTTTAATTTTTTAAAAAAAATTAAAAAAACTAGACATTGCATATATTCTACTTTTTAAAATTTTATTTTATCTATATCGTTAATCAAATCATCTCAGATCTCATATAAATCTTTGATTGAAAGACAAACTTCAAATTGTAACTGTGTGATTAATTGTTTTTCAAATAAATATCAAAATAAATCAAATCTAATCCAAACTTTTTATTATGCCCCGGGAGGGTACCCTAGATATAATCGATACTCAGAGGCTATTGCTAGTCCCCAAGCGAACCAGTTGACCTCATCATATTCATTCATTCATTCATACATTCTACTAATCAGCTGTAGAATAAAAGGAAGTAAGTAGGCTCATCATCATCTAGTCTTAAAATAACATTAAAATAAAAAGGCTAGTAGAAATGAACTAGATCACAATCTTATCAATCAACAATCCAACACTAGCCTATGAAGCCTCTATCACTATCAAGTGGTGCCAATGGCAGGCCCATGACAACCTTGATCAGAATAAAAGCTAATCAATAAACCAACTTTAAAGCCAGGTGAAAAATAATATATGAATCCTCCGAAGTAAGGGAGGCTCACCAATCCGCTGAACGTCCAATGATCCTCAACGATGCGCCTGCTGATGATCTCGATCCCGTATATCTACATCATGAAACTATGCAGTCCCAGAGGGGGACAAAAGTACGTGGAATGTACTGATATGTAAAATAGCTGAGTGAAATCGAGACAGGTAGAATAGTATGGAAATAACATCACCTCCACTCAAAAGACTCAACGCATCTCAATTCTGTAGAATAAGCAAGTTTAAAGTAAATCACGCTCTTTAGAATATACATCTGGAAAGAAAGATTGGTTCTTTTAGAATTCTCATACTCTATTAATGTTGCTTGGAAGTTTCTCTTAATCGACATCTGTCCTATCGTGCCACCTTTTAGTTAGGTGGGGCACAATGAATAGGCATCGTTGCGATGCCCGTCCTAAACTTGTAATGGTAAAGAACATAGTCTGTCTATCTCTTTCTCACTTGGATCCAATAAGAAATTTCCAACTATTAGGACAAGAGTCGTCACAATGTGCTGCACAACTATCGTACACTGGCAAACGCAGTTCTTGGGTGACACTCCTCATCCAATTCGGTGTTCAATAATGCTCTCAAGATTAAAAGATGCACCACTATTTACCAAATCTATCTTCTTTGAAATTATGTCATCTATCTCCATCATCTATCAATGAAACTATTATGAATAGTATATTTACATTGCTATTATTATGTTCTCAAAATATCATTACTCAATCCCATTAAACTCATTAGAACATCAATTGTTTTCAAATAAAAAGATAATACTCATGTTTCAAAATAATATCTACATACTATCAAAACTCTCCCTCAAATTACTATTCATACTCAAAAGTCATATTCATGAAAACTCAATAACATATGCTATAAGAAATCATCAGTATTTAACATGCTTCATATGACTATCAAATCTCAATTTTCAAAATAAAGCATAAAAACAACCACAATCTTCAATTAGGGTTTATGTGACTGAAGGCATGAACCTATATCCAAATAATTACTCAACTTCAAGAAGATTATATACGGGAAGCTCATTAATATTGTAGAAACTTAAATCAAGAATTAACCCAAGATAGTACATCAAGAAAACAAGTGTGTAGACTCAAGAAACCTTCAATTCTCATCTAAGACCATCTATGGGACATACGGGAGAATAATCTCATGCTTTTAGTTTAGCTTTACATACTAGGGATGAAGAACTGTTAAATCATATTCAAGAATTTGACCTCGAAGCTTAATATTCCCAACTTTCTCTTCTTTCTCCCTCAAGAGCCCTCGCTTTGAACTAGGAAAAGAATGGGTTTTAAAACCTTTGTACGAATAAAAGACCTCTAAAATATGTTTTGTGACTTAGAATAGAAGGAAAATTGACTAAAGACCCTTCCCGAATTTAATGAAGAATTTTACAACTTTTGTACTGGTCCGCGACGCGCCAGGGGCGCGGACTAGTGTATTTTCCGCAAAATTTCTTCCATACAAAATTTAAACTTCCCTTTGAAATCTTTAAAAAAATAAGTGTAGGTGTGCACTCTTATCACGTCGCGCCTACGGCATGCATCAACACTGTCCAGAAATTAATTTTCGAAAATTATTTTTCGAATCCGGCTACTCTAAAATTGGCTCAAAATCATTTTCTCACTTAATTTTTCGTGCTGATCACAAATTCGGTCTTGAATTTTCTATTGGAGCTTTGGAAGATGCATTATGCGAATAATACATTTTAGGAACATTTTAGTAATTTTATTGGGTGTTACATCATGCCCCCCTTAGGATCATTCGTCCTCGAATGATGAGTAAAGGTAGTTATCAGGATACAAATAGACTTAGGATTCATTTTAATATTCACATCTATCAATCAATCTCTCGATCCTATCTCAATCAACAATAAACTCTATCCTGACTCAAGAGTAGACAATTGACACAAGAAAAGACAATCATTTAGTTAATGGTAAGGAAATTATCTTCTACATTCTCGTGATGCCCGAATAACAATCAATACTCATTTCGATATTCAGTCAACTAATCTAGACAGTCACAAGTCACTCAGAATAGAAAAATCGGTTTAGATGAAGAGTGGAGATACTCTTTTAGAATTTTCACCATCAAGCACGAATAGAATGACGAAACTCAATCAATTCGAATCACTTAAACACTTCGATAATCAGTCCTTCGAATTCAAGAAGGAATCCATCAAGTCTAATGGAGAATGTGACCATCGATACATAAGACTCTATGTTCCACTCTCAAGATTAGCACTTCATCTCAATTGTACTCCCTTTCATGGCACTCTACTCCTTTAATTTAAGTCTATAACTCTTACTCCAGTTTACATCTATCCACCTCCTCCTCTTCCATTCAAACCTACTTCTAAGCCTCAAGGTGTCATTCACTAGATGATCATATCTTACAAGGCTAATCCTCAATACTCAACTCTAAACTTCAGCAGGGCTTCCATCAAAAACTCACTAGTCCTCTTCACTACCCCTATATCCTTACTTTAATCCCTTATCATAAAGTCTTCAATAGTTTATCATCAACGCTTATGTAATAACAACCACGCATTCAAGCCAATCACTTTGACCACTTCAACTATATCTTAGAATCTTCAAGCCTACTTAACACTTCTACCTCCATTATTCAGTGGACTCTCACTCAAAGTCACACCCACATACTCTTACCATATATTGCACATCATAGGGTCTCATCTTTATCCTCCTTCCTATCTCCATTCCTACAGGACACAAGTTTAACACCAATATCACAACAATGTTACATTCATTCCTTCTCATCAACCCCCTCCCCCACTCTCAGTCTACTACTATCAGCATCATAATTTGGACCTTGGGACCCATCATCTCCCCCTTTGGTAGAACCTCAAATTACTACCTCTCCATGCCAAGTAAGCATGAATACAATCAAGAACTTAAAGGCTTAGTGTAACACCCCACATTCTACATGTACTAATGTTATTAAATTAATCATGATATGGTTTGGTCAAATTAGTGTCAATTCTTGAAAGTGTTTGAATCTCCTGTTAATGGGCGATATGTGAATCTAAATGCTTAAGCGGGTCGACGGTATATATGTGTTGGTGTTAAATTGAGGATATATTAGCCCTAAACTAAGTAAAAGAATTGAAGTTATTGTATGACTTAATAATCTAGTAGGTGAGTCACCTACTTTCTTAGCTTAAAATTGATAGCTAAACGGAGACGAGGCTCGACATCAAATTTGTTCAAGTTCAATTATGAATAAATTCCGTGCTAAGGGTGTAACTTGGGCCCATGTTTTAGTATCATAAATGGACTTTATTTTCAGTCCAAGAAGAATTTAGAAATGTCCTAATTACACTACAACCACTTGGCCATTTGGACCCAAAACCAACTAAGAAGAAAGCTGGAAATTGGCAGCCAAGGTCCATCATATTTGAGACCCATTTATGCCCAAGTTTAAAGGTCAAGCTGCTGAATCAAAAGGCTATTAATGGGTGTCATTATCAGGTCGAAAGTAGAAGAAAAAGTTGTCCAAATTGATCTTTTAAAATGGATTAAGTGCAGCACTAATTCATTCCACTAGGAAATAAAGTTTCAGCTTTCTTAAAGTCTTTTGTCTTCTCTCTAATTCACTTAACCAAGCTACAAACACAATTCTCTAAGGATATTGAAGGGAATCCAGAATCTATAAGGCAAAGTTAAGCAATTATAGTTGTGTATTTGGTATGGATTCTTCATGAAAACCAGAAGTATATGTTATGATGCTATGCTTGAAATTCTGGACAGCATGTGTCCTAAGTATTGTTGTGAACGTTTCCTATTGCTCAAGAGGATTTTATGTTAATTGGTTGGATAAATTATGAAGTAAGACTTATTTTTTAAAAATATATAGGCTTTTAGTCATGTAATTAAGCTATTGCATCACTTTTACAGTCCATAAAGATGAGTTGTTGTACAATGTCTTAATTTCACTCTTAAAAGAAACTTGGGAGTTGAAATTGTAATATGTTATTCCACGATCTTCACATATTATAGGACTATTTTTGGACTAGTTTAAGACTGATTTTAGGTGTAAAAATATTGGATACAATTTTGGTAAAGTTAACACAAGTTTGGGATTGTTGACGTCGAAGTGTGGTGAAAGGATGTAACGTTATGCCACTTGGTTGTATGTTCTGAAGAATTGTTGTGTGTTTTGTTTTGTGGGCTATTTTAGGACTGTTAAGTGTCTAAAAATAATATGTACATGACATGTACATAAGGATGGTTGTTAAAAAATACGTTTATAAGTGAAAAGGTTGAAGAAATGTCTTTGTGTCATTAAATGAAAACTTGCTGTCCAGGTGATCATTTTTATGATATTGGACTGCCTAGAAGTGTTATGTTGCTACTAATACTACTCTTATTGCCTAATTTACTGTACCTAGATATTTGAAGGAAACTATAGCCACTCCAAGGTAGTAACGAGGTCATACAACGAGGTATGTAAGGCTACTCGATTTCGTATCACTTGGCATGAAACATAGATCCCTTGGTAAGTAAAGGCATTTATCTACTCCAACATGACAAACAGCCATGCCTTTACATTTTCACATGTTCATATGCTTCAATATATGTAGTTACCTTCAATCAATATACATACGTGGATACTAAGTATATGAGTTCTTGCTGCTAAACAAAGTTCATGAGTTGTTTCATTTCATATGCATTTCATTATTTATGTAACATACTCTCTTCATTGCCATAGTGTCTTGTATAATTATTTACATGTCACATGCTGCATATACATCCTTATCGCTCTAATATTATGAACATCAAAAGAATAATCTCAAAAGTAATTGAAAGATAAAGTATATAGTTTTTGATGGGTGGTAGACCGAGGGGTGGAAGCATCACCTAGCCAAGGACGATCCTATCATAGGTGGTAGCCCGAGGGGTTAACGAAGAACATAGCCAGGGACAATCCTGATATAGTTTACCACTGGTCAGTTGGTCATTTACAGTACATGATGTGCACAAATTATACAGTAAAAGTAAAGCAATATAAAGAACATAGAATACTCGATCCCAAAGTATATCCAAAGGTGGTCTCTTATTCCACACTAGTGTATATTTTCATTTGAAGTTATTACTTCATATGCAGTATTTCATGCCTTACATACTCAGTACATTATCTCGTACTGACGTCCCTTACGGGGGACCTGCATTTCATGTTGCAGGTACAGGTGCTAGTAGATCTCCCCAGTAGAGTACAAAACATTCAGCTGCTGTTATCGAGCTCCAGGTTATTCCGGAGCTTTATGTGTGTTTAGAGCTTATATGTTTGCATTATATAGTTAATTCAGATGAGGCCTATCCTAAATATTAGCAGATACTTTCTCTTAACTAGAGGCTTTGTAGACTATGTAAATTAAAGTATGGTCATGTCTCGTACTTTAGACACTGTGGCCCCAACGGCCTAGCTATATGCATCTTCTTTTAGCTTGTTATTACCGTTTATCTTCTTAGAAGCATGCTAAATATAGAAATTCCTTATAATATGTACATAAAGCACATAAATATAGGTTGGTTCTCCCGATCCATATCGACAACGGGTGTCAATCCGCCCTAACGGGACTTTGGGGTGTGACACTTAGATACTCGAATACTCATTCTCAAGAATAGATTTAGAACACAATACCCATAGTTTAAACTTTACCCCCAATATCCTTATTAGGAATGAATATTATCAATAATTTGCACACTCAAGGATGCAGAGGCTCAAAAGGAACATCAACTCTCTTATCACAATTCAGGAGCACTCATTCTCTCCTATCATCCATAACTCATTATTACCATCAATAATACTCCTATCAAGACTAGAAAGCTAGATTACTCAAAGAGTTTAGTATGAAAGATCATTAGCATGATTGAATTGAGTAATCCTACCTGTGAACACTCATAGATTACAATCTCTCTAGACTGTCAAGACTCATTCGGAGTTCACAAAACTATTCATAGTATGAAACTCAGGTCGCATCTCATTTAACATAGAAGTGAAAGAACTTAGATCAATATGATAAGATCAAAAGTAATGAATGACTTCATTCACTTTTCATCCTCCCAACCCAAATAGCAATCAATAAGTGGTATATGAGACTAGGCGCCAGGCGTGGCAGTCATAAACCAAACCTGAAGAGAGTATCACCTCAACAGAAGAATTTAGGAACATATGATATGACAAGAACTGATGTCTCATCTTGATCAGCCCATATCTATCAAACTCAAGATCTACTTTGGTCTACTACTTCGGCATCTCAGGCCGTCTCTCTAAATTTGAGAATCAATTTCCTCTACTAGGCTATAAGCACATACCTCTATTCAGTCAAGGAATAACTACCCACAAGAATATCTTAAGCTCTTCTGTAATGCTATAGTTGCATATCTATAACTAGCCACTCAGACTACTTTCAACGGTATCACTCTTAGCTTCCTCATCTCTCTCTCTCTCTCTCTCTCTCTCTCTCTGTTTCTCTATTTGCTACTCTTAATGGCATACATAATCACTTTCTACAATCATTACAATCTAACATTTTCTTTTGCCTGCTAACTGTAACACTCTAACCTTTTTTTAGCTAAGACGGAGTCATCCTTCATATGATATAGGATTTTAATTGAGGATTCTTAATTGAGCATAGATGTTAAAGTCAATTTCTTAGTATAGGAATAGAATTGAAGCTGATTTGAGGTAGTAATTCTAATGTATGATTTTATAAAAGTTAGGTGAACTAATGACTTGTAAGTTGTATATATGTGCTAGGATCAATTTCTATGGATTTGAATCATATTATGTGTGATTTGGAGTCATAAAGGATCTTTTATATCAAGCCAAGTTCAAAGAATTTTTAGCAGCTAAGTTTTCGTATGAGTCGATAGAAGGGTCAATTTCAAATGACCATATCTCCTAAATATGATGATTTTGATGGCCCATAATATATCAAATTGAATATATTCGAATTAACTTTCTAACGTATCTAATTTTGCATTGATCGGAGTTCGGAGTAGAGAGTTATGACCATTTCAGTGAAGAGGTGTAGAGTTGTCCGAAAGTCCACGCAGGGAACGCGTCACGAACCCTCACTAGATGAGTTAATGACGTTTTTTCTTTATAATTTGAGGGTATTTTTATCCTAAAACCTTTAGAGTTCTATTTATGGTCTCCAAAAGATATAAAACATCATTTTTCATGATTAAAACCCTCTCCACTCTCTCCTAAACATAAACCCTCAAGAATCATCAAGAAAATCATCAAGTTAGGATTAGCTTCCAAGATTCCTCCTCAAGGTAAGTTATTCTTCATGAATTTCAATCTATCCAACCCTAATTTATTCATCTATTCGTGAAGCTCTAAAAGGATTTTAAAATCATAACCTAGGGTTTCAAGAAAACAAATTCAAGAAACCCAAGAAAGGATTTCTTGACTCTTCTTCTTTGAGAATTATGGTTCTTCATCAGGAACTCTAAAGAGTTTAAGTCAAGAATTCAAGAATCAAAGATAATTCTTTCAATCAATGTCCTTCCAAGTTCTTTCACTTTAAAATAATTGCGAAAATTGAGGATTTTCTCCAAGAAAGAGAAAAGAAGATCGCAAACTTTTTTCAAACTTTAACCAATGATTTCTCTCTCAATTTTGATTGGATTTGAGCGATTGAAAAGGCTAAATTGTATATTTTTTCAAGGAGAACACACTGGGAACTTCAGAAATTGACTTTGTTGCTTCATTTGAGGTGAAATCTGCAGATCTTGCTGCTGCATTTTTAATATATTTTGAACACTTTAACATGCTATTTCTTCCTTATTATTAGCTCTATTTTTGAAATGGTTTTCGCCATTGAATTCCTCATAACTTGGGGAACATTTTCATGTATAAATTTTTAGATTCTGACTATATATTTCAGCGACAAAATTTTTGAACCATTTTACCCTTTTCACTGAATTAATTCATTTTAGTGTTGTTAGATTCATTATATAATTATGATGGTATATTTGAATAGATTTTGGTGAATTAGAGTGTCATAGAAAAGGAAAAGCTTCAAAATTGACGTGATTCGAGACTTTATATAAGGCAAGTGGATTTCTTAACCTTTGTTAAGTATATAGAATCT
>JAOTQR010147558.1:0-19672 GCA_025774065.1 Solanum ossicruentum
ATGGAACTTTTTAGCAACAATAGGGGTAACAAAGGAAAGAGTGGCACCCAGATCAATCAAAGCATATACATCAAAGTCAATGATTTTCAATATACTGGCAACAACATCGAGAACCTCACCAACCCTTTGCCTCATATATAGAGCATAAAATCGATTGTACCTCGGGGTACCTCCTTGAAGACCA
Organism: Solanum ossicruentum; assembly: GCA_025774065.1. Taxonomy (NCBI): domain Eukaryota; kingdom Viridiplantae; phylum Streptophyta; class Magnoliopsida; order Solanales; family Solanaceae; genus Solanum; species Solanum ossicruentum. The sequence goes on from JAOTQR010147558.1 coordinate 185, forward strand.
CCTGTACCTAATGGGATCGCATTTGCATCCCAACCCTTGCCATGGTTTATTGGACAATCTGCCTTCTTATGACCAAGTTCCCCACATTCATAGCATGTATTAGAGTTTCTTAAACATAGGTCTCCATTGCTCCTTCCACATTTAGGGCACACATCAATAGGGAGTCACCCTACCAACACCTTAACGTCTAGGGAAATCATTGGAAAACCCCCCATTAGTAGCATGAGAAGGCCCTCGGCCTTGATGAAATCTAGCACCTTTTTGGAATTTATCCTCAAATCGGGCCCTCTCGGCTTAGTGCCCCCTTCTCTTCCTCAATTTCTCCTCCTCCATTTGCTTAGCATAGGTCATCAACCAAGACAAGTCCATGTCACTAATTAGCATAGTGGATCAACATTCTTCACTTACCAAGTCGAAGACCCCTATCATGAACTTATTCATCCTAGATCTATGATCGACTACCAAATGAGGAGCATACTTTGAAAGTTGATTAAACTTGAGGGCATACTCCTTCAGACTCATAGCACCTTATTTCAATTTCATGAACTCTACCATCTTAGCTCCCCTAAGCTCGAGAGGGAAAAATCGATTATGGAAGGCCAATGTGAACTCGTCCCAAAGCACCACATTACCAATTGCCTTCTCACCCTTCCATTGATTATACCATATTTGGGATACCCCTTTGAGTTGGTACGCTGTCAACTCTGCCTTTTTATTTGGCCCAACAACTATGATATTCAAAATCTTGTAGACCTTATCAACACCGGACCCATAGAACACCGGAGCATACATCCACATGAAGTCCCTTACCCTAGCTCCTGAGGTAATAACATAAGGGGCTTGGGCCCCCTGATTTACTTGGTTGGCCATAACTTGGGAAAGCAAAGTGAGAGCATCCAGGAGCTCAACATTGGTAGGTTACTCCTTGGGAATTTAGGCCCTTCTTCCTTGAGTGTTTGGCATGATCTAGCAAAACAATGAACAATCATTAGGAGAAAACTTACCACAACTCTACAGCATGACTTAGAACATGAAGAAGGGAAACATTTCCTAAAATGTCTCATAGCCTCCGAATCATATTCATGACGAACTTCACAACCATGAATAGGACTCTAATCGATGCGGTGTCTTGGACTCTAAGGATTTCTCAACGTAGTGCACTGATACCAAGTTTGTCACGACCCAAATCTAAGTCCTAGACATGGCTCGACACAAGGAGAACCCGAAAGGACTCCAAGCAAGCATCTTAGAGCATCATTACACATCCTTGGTCTTGGAAACAATAAAACAAGCATCAAGAAATAATAAAGTGGGACAACCAGGCTGAGGGAAAGCACTTTATATGATAGACATCAAGAACAATAGAGTAAAGGCTCATAGCATAGATACATAACATGTTCAACAAGCACCTCTAGTACATAGATAAGAGCGGGGGCCAAGACAAAGCAACCGAGCTCACCCTTATAATAAAAATAGAACATAAGGAAGAATGTCTCAATACATGATAAGAGCAATATAAGCCAATCGCCTTGGGGTGGACCAAGGTTATTTATGAAGAAGAAGGATGGTACTCTTAGAATGGTCATTGGCTACTGGCAACTTAATAAGGTTATCATAATGAATAAGTATCCTCTACGAAGAATGGATGATCTTTTTTACAAACTTCAAGGGGCTAGCCACTTCTCTAAGATTGATCTTTGGTTCGGGTATTACCAAGTGAAAGTGAAGGAGTGTGAAATTCCCAAGAAAGCCTTCTAGACTAGGTATGGGCCTTATGAGTTTGTGGTTATATCATTCGATTTGACTAATGTACTGGCTATCTTCATAGATCTTATGAATAGGGTCTTTAAACCATACCTTGATTTGTTTGTGGTGGTCTTCATTGATGATATTTTGATATATTCCCATAGTGAACAGGAGCATGTGAGTCATTTGAGGGTGTTGCTACAAAAGTTGAGGGAAGAGAAGTTATATGCTAAGTATGAGGAATATGAGTTTTGGTTGCAAGACATTGCCTTTCTAGGTCATTTGGTGTTGGGGGATGGTATTAAAGTGGATCCAAAAAAGAAGGAAGTGATTAGAAATTAGTCTAGACCTTTGACCCCATCAGATATTAGAAGCTTCTTGTGCTTATCTGGTTACTACCAGATATTTGTGTATGGGTTCTCCTCTATTGCTTCTCCTATGACTAAGTTGGCTCACAAGAAGGCCAAATGTATGTGGACTGATGAGTGTTAAAAGAGTTTCCAAAACTTGAAGGATAAGCTTGTGTCCGCTCCTATCTTATCACTACCAGAAGGGTAGAAGGGTTTGTTGTGTATTGTGATGCCTCAAGAATTGGTTTGGGGTATGCTTTGATGCAAAATTGTAAGGTGATAGCTTATTCCTCTAGAAAACATAAGGTGCATGAAAAGAATTACCATACCCATGATTTTGAATTTGCCTCTATGGTATTTGCTTTGAAAATTTGGCGTCATTACTTGTATGGGGTTCATGTTGATGTGTTTAACTATCACAAGAGTCTCCAATATGTGTTCACTCAAAAAGACCTCAACTTGATACAAAGAAGGTGGTTAGAGCTCCTTAAGAATTATGATATGGGTGTGCATTATCATCCTGGTAAGGCTAATATTTTGGCTGATGACTTGAGAAAGGTATCTATCGGTAGCTTAGCATATATTGGTGATGGTGGCAAGGAGGTGGCTAGAGAGGTCCATTGGTTGGCTGGATTGGGGGTTAGGTTTGAAGAGGTTAACAATGGTGGTGTAGTGGTTGTTGATGGCTCTAATTCTTCATTGGTTGAGGAGGTAAAGGCAAAGCAATACCTTGAATCTAGCTTGCTAAAGTTGAAAACCTTGGTGAGAGATGGTAAGGTGGAGGTTTTATCCCAAGAGGGAGATGGTGCCCTTAGGTACAAAGGTAGGTTCTGTGTGCCTAGTGTTAACGGCTTAAGAGAGAAGATTCTTGATGAGGCTAACAATTCTTCCAATTATATTCACCTCCGTTCTACTAAGATGTACAGAGATTTGAGGGAAATGTTTTGGTGGGGTGGTATGAGGAAATACATTGCTAAATTTGTATCCAGTTGTTACAATTGCCAACAAGTAAAAGTTGACCATCAAAGGTCAGGCAGTCTAGCCCAAGATATAGCGATTTCTTACTTGGAAGTGGGAGGAAATTAGCATGGATTTTGTCCTTTGTTTTCCTAAGAAAAGCATTTTGATTCAATTTGGGTTGTGGTTGATAGAATGTCAAAGTTGGCTCACTTCCTACCTGTTAAGACTATTTATGGTGCCAAAGATTATCCCAAATTGCACATTCGTGAATTAGTTAGATGGCATAAGGTGCCTTTTCTATCATTTCAGATCGTGGTGCTCATTTCACTCCTCACTTTTGGAGGTCCTTCCAAAGAGGTCTTGGTACCAAGGTTAAGCTTAGTATGGTCTTTCACCCTCAAATGGATAGCCAAGCCAAAAGAACTATCCAAACTCGTGAGGATATGCGTAGCACTTATGTTTTGTAGTTTAAGGGTAGTTGGGATGAACATCTTCCGCTAATTGAGTTTTGTTACAATAATAGTTATCATTCAAGCATTGGTATGGCTGCTTTTGAGGCTCTTTTTAGTAGGCTTTGTAGGTCTCCAATTGGATGGTTGGAGATAGGAGAGATGGCCTTATTAGGTCCAGATTTGGTCATGGAGGCAATGGAGTAGGTGAGGTTGATTAGGGAGAGATTGAAAATAGACCAAAGTCGACAAAAGCCCTATTTTGAAGTGAGGAGGAGGTATCTTGAATTCAAAGTTGGTGATTGGGTCTATTTAAAGGTCTCACCCATGAAGGGTGTGGTCTGGTTTTGCAAAAAGAGTAAGTTAAGTCCAAGATTTGTGGGTCCTTATAAGGTGTTGAGGAGGATTGGTAAGGTGGCCTATGAGTTGAAGTTTCCCAATGACATGATGAATATGTTTCATCCGGTCTTGCATGTGTCTGTGTTGAGGAAGTGTGTGGGTGACCCAATTGCTATTGTGACTCTAGATTTTATGGGTGTTATTGAAGACAATTGACATATGAAGAGGTTTCAGTAGAAATTTTAGATAGGCAAGTGCATAGGTTAAGGAACAAGGATGTAGCTTCCGTTAAGGTCCTTCGGAGGAATCAACAAGTTGAAAGTGCCACATGGGAAGCCGTGGCTAAAATGGAAAAGTGATATCCCTATCTCTTCCACTCTACTCAAGCCTAAGGTATCAATCTAAGTCCCCTGTATGATTTCAAGTCTTAAGTTTTAGTCCTCATGGCATTTGCATGCATTCATGTTTATGATGACAAGTTTATGGTGATTTCGATGTTCGTGTTGAAACTTTTAAAAAATAATGTTAAAGTGCATTTGTTGCATCTACGTTGGGCCTAAATTTTCATGATTACCAATATGGGTGAAACCCTTAAATAAAATTAATCACCAACTTCAATCTCTCCATAATCATCCTTAACTTCTCTATGGCCTCCATAACCAAATTCGGACCTGACAAGGCCATTTCCCCACCTCAAACCATCCAATCGGGGATCTACAATGCCTTCCATACAGAGCCTCAAAAAGAATCATACCAATGCTTGCATGATAGCTATTATTATAAGAAAACTCAATCAATGGAAGATGATCATCCCGACTACCTTTAAACTCTAATACATAAAACCTAAACATATCCTCAAGAGTTTGGATAATTCTTTCAAGTTGGCTATCTATTTGAGGGTGAAAGGTCGTACTAAGCCTAACCTTGGTACCAAGACCTCTTTGGAAGGAACTCCAAAAGTGTGAAGCGAATTGAGCAAAATGACCGATATGATAGACAAAGGTAGCCAATGCAACCTAACCAACTCATGAATGTATAATCTAGCATAATCATTGGCATTATATGTATCCTTAACCAATAGGAAATGAGGGCTTTTTCATTCTATCAACCACAATCCAAATAGAATCAAAACACTTTCTATTCTTAAGCAACCCAACCACAAAATCCATATTAATTTCGTCCCACTTCCAAGTAGGAATATCTATATCTTGTGCTAAGCCACCCAACCTTTGATGCTCAGCTTTCACTTGTTGGCAATTATGGCAACTAGATACAAACTTAGAAATGTCTTTCTTCATCCCCCCCCACTAATACACTTCTCTCATATCCCTATACATTATTATATCACCGGGGTGAATAGAATAGGAAGAATTATGAGCCTCATCAAGAACCTTCTATTTCAAGTCATCTACACTAGAAACACATAATCTACCTTGGTAACTAAGGGCACCATCTCCCCCTTGGCAGAAAACCTCCACCTTACCATCTCTCACTAAATCCTTCAACTCTAGCAAGGAGGGGGTCAAGATCTTGGTTTGCCTTTACCTCCTCAATCAATGAAGATTTCGAACTGTCAACCACCACCACTCCAGCATTATCAACCTCCTCCAACCTAACTCCTAATCTAGCCAACCGATGGACCTCTCTAGCCACATCTATGTCCTCATCCCCAGCATGTGCAAGGCTACCCATAGATACCCTACTCAAAGCATCGGCCACAAGATTAACTTTACTGGGGTGATAATGCACACTCATATCATAAAACTTAAGAAGCTCTAACCACCTTCATTTTCTCAAGTTGAGATCTTTTTGGGTGAAGACATATTGGAGAATTGTATGATTGGTAAACATATCAACATGCATCCCATAAAAATAACGACAACAAAATTTTCGAAGCAAATACCATGGCGACCAATTTAAGATCGTGGGTAGGATAATTCTTTTCATGTAATTTGAGATTTCTAGAAGTATAGGCTATCAACATACCATTTTGCATCAAAACACAACAAAACCCAATCCTTGAGGTATCACAATACACAACAGACCCTTATAGCCCTTCCGATAATGACAAGATAGGGGCAGACACATGCTTATCCTTCAAAATTTAGAAAATCATTTCACACTCATTGATCTACAAAATTTTTCCTTCTTTTAGTTCAACTCAGTCAAAGGAGAAGCAATAGAATAGAACCCATTCACGAATCTCTAATAATAACCCGCTAAGCCCAAGAAGCTTCTAATAACCGATGGGGTCAAAGGTCTACACCAATTTCTAATCACTTTCGTCTTTTTAGAATCCACCTTAATACTATCCCCGGACACCACATGACCTAGAAAGGCAACCTCTTGCAACCAAAACTCTCATTTCTCATACTTAGTATACAACTTCTCTTCCCTCGACCTCTGTAGCACCACCCTCAAATAACTTATATGCTCCTCCTCACTATGGGAAAAGATCAAAATATCATCAATGAAGACCACAAATGATAAATCAAGGTAGGGTTTAAAGACCCTATTCATAAGATCCATGAAGATAGCCCATGCATTGGTCAACCCAAAAGACATGACCAAAAATTAATAATGCCTATACCTAGTCCGGAAGGCCATCTTGAGAATGTTACACTCCCTCACTTTCACTTGGTGATACCCGGACCAAAGATCAATCTTAGTTAAGTGACTAGCCCCTTGAAGTTGGTCAAATAGATCATCAATTTTAGGGAGAGGCTACTTATTCTTTATGGTGACCTTATTAAGTTGTCGGTAGTCAATACATATTCTGAGAGACCCATCTTTCTTCTTCACAAATAACACCGGTGCACCCCTAGGTGATTGGCTAGGCCTAATAAAACCCTTCTCCAACAAATCCTTTAATTGCTGCTTCGACTCCTTTAATTTCATCAGTGCCATACTGTAAGGGTGAATAGAAATGGGTTGAGTATTTGTAAGGAGGCCTATACCAAAGTCTATTTCCCTTGTAGGATGAACACTGGGAATATCAGTTGGGAAGACATCTAGGAATGCATTAACCACTAGAACCTACTATATGGGAATGACTTTGCACTCAACATCTCTAATCCTCACAAGATGATAGAGACACCCCTTAGAGATCAACGTTGGGCTTTAATGCAAGAAATAAACCTACCCTTGACCACTACATCATGACTCTCCCACTCAAGAACGGGTTCATTGAGCATTTGGAATTTGACCCTACTGGTTCTACAATCAATAGAGGCGTAGTATGCATTCAACCAATCCATCCCAAGAATAATGTCAAAATCCAATAGGTCCAACTCAACAAAGTCACATGGCAATTATAAAACGCAAATGGGACAAGTTTTATAGACTCAACTAGTAACAATAGATGCACCAACGGAAGTAGACACCTCATATGGCTCACCCAACAACTCGGGTTCAATATGCAACATTTTACAACAAAAGGGGTAACAAAAGAAAGAGTGCATCCGTGTCAGTCAATGCATACACATCAAAACTAAAGACTTTTAATATGCTGGTAACGACATCGGGAGCCTCATCAACCTCTATCCTCCTATGAAGAGCATAGAACCAATTGTGTCATAGGGCACAACCTTGTTGGCCTCCCCTCCCCAAAGGAACCATATTTGTACCCCGGCCTTATGAGCAAAGAACTTTATCCTTGTGTTGATTTCAAGGACAATCCACCTTCTTGTGACCCACTTCTCCATAAAAATAGGAAGCATTGGTGTCCCTGAAACATGGGCCATACTTCTCCTTACAGATCTCCCATTTAAGAGAAGTAACCTTCCTTACGAGCACTCCCATTTTGGATGGTATTTTCATTCATCATATCATAGTTGTAATCGTACCTTATAGGCCTCTCATTTTGGTAAGGGTTACCATAAACAAATACCCTTGGAGATAGGCCTCCTCCTAGAAGTCCTCTCAATGCCAAGTCATCATACAACAAGAAATGCACTGTGACTCAAGAACTCTCCTAAGAGTTTCAACATTGTAGTACAATTGCTACAAGGTCCTTGGTACAATAGTGAGAAGGTCCCATCGCTTTTACTATACCTTGTACCATTGGAGATATAGATTTCGAAAGGTCATTATGTGATCTAGATGCTAGCATTAATCTGATGCCCCTTACGATCTTCAATAAGCTAGGATTGGGAGCCCCTGCCGCGAGGAACATAAGGTTGTTGATGGCTGATTTCACGGTGAACTATGGGGATACTGTATGCTATGCTGGTAAAGGTTGAAAAGTTCATATTCCTCACAAACTTTGTGATCCTAGATTGTGAAGTTGATTCCTAGTCCCAATCATCTTAGGATGACCATTCTTGGCTATTGGTCGAGCACTAGTAGATATGGAAGCTGACCAACTCAGTTTTAGATTAAACGATGAACAAGTTATCTTCAATATCTATTAGTCTATAAAGAGGACATATGATTTGAGGAATGTGGTTTGGGCAATTGGTGAAGTTTGAGTAACGAAAATTTCCAAGTCGTGCTGCGATAATAAGTCAGGAACTATTTGGGAGGCAACCAGAGATTTTTGATGTAATAGTTGAAGTTGTAGTTGTAGTTTTATTACTTGTCTTCAAACTTGTAGGTTGTTTATTTCCTTGTATTTCAGTTGTAATTTTTGACATTGGGCGTGTTGCATATAGGGTAACACTGTGTCCTGTGAAGAATATACAGGTCTCGGGATAAGTCAGCCACTCTTGGCTGAGAAGGGCATCAAGCAATACCTTTACAACTGGTTCTATGAGTTGTAAATCACTCTACAACTAGTATACCATCTTATATAAAACATCCCCAAAAGTGCCCAAAATATGCCTTGAAAATGCCCATAACTGTAATTTCGATATATCTCAAAATTCATGCGTGATATCAAATATTCGTCTTCATACTCTTGTTCAGGTGCTGAAATTGAGTAGGACATGGATCTAACCCCAATTCTAGAGCAACCATAACAAAATTTAAAGTTTCAAAGTTTGCAAATTCCAGTGAACAAGCGCGCCCCACACATGATGCGCCAGGGGCGCAGAGAGGTGTACTTTTTTGCTAGTTTTCTTGTTCCGGTCCAAGAGCTTTGAGGCTTGGGAAAAAGTGTCTCCATGAATAAAAAACACTTATACATAGTCATTTTCAATCCTATATCAGTCAAGACATTCCCCAAAACGCTCTCTAACACTTAGCCAAATATTACACCCAAATTCAAGTTTCCCAAACTAATTCTTGATCTCAAGAAATTCATTCAAGGTTCAAGACCTGATTAAAATCTAAGTCAAGTTTATTCATGTCGTTAAATACCATCAGGGATTCCCTTACATCAGGCCAAGTTCAAAGGAATTTCCGTTGGCTAAGTTTTGTACAAGTACCAGTAGGAGGGACAATTTTAAAAGGGCATATATCTTACAAAAGAGATAACTGGGTGGCCCACCCCTTACAAACTAAAGCTCTTTAAATTAGCTTTCCAACTCACTTGGTTTCACCTTATTTAGAGCTCGGATGAAGAAGTTATGCCTGTTTTAGTAGAACTCATCTGTGCAGGGGTATACATGGGTTTTTGCCAAATTTCATTTCATTAATGGTATTTCGTAAATTTAGTTATTTCTATTGGTCGTTGGCTAATTTCTATGCTATCATAACAATTCCTAAAGACCTAAATCCTACTCGTAAAGAGCAAAGTCATTCCTGTCTAATGGGATACACTCTCAAATTCTTCTAAAAGCCTCTACCAAACCCCAATAAGATTTCAAGGAAAGTAAAAAAAAAGTTGTGCATTTGAAGAACATATTCCAAGTTTCAAGAATTTCTCAACTCAATTTCAAGAAATTCAGGGTCTAAGGTGTGTACGTTTCATTCATGGGTTCCTTTCACCCATGAAGCCCAATCTCCTTTTTATGAAAATTGCATGATTTCAAGTTATATTTCTTATGGGTATCTATTATTATGAAATATGTTGGGGTTTTGTCAAATATTGTTGATTATGCATCAATATCTATTTTGAGCTTATATTATGATGTGATCTTTTTCTATTGAGACTATACATGATTCAAGCTATGCAATTTATGAACTATTGTGGAGTTTTGATATGATTTACAAGTTACCCATGATGAGTTTTTACCATGATGTTGATAGGCTGATTTACATGATTATAAGATGCATTGATTTAACTATTTCATGATCTATAAATCTTGCATTTTGCATGAGTTGAACGTGTCCTCATATGTGCCCACAAAGTATTTAATCAAATACCAAGTTAAGAAATTCTCAAGATATGTACATATTTTACAAGTCAAGTGACTTCATGATGAATATGGTCTATCAATTGTGTTATGAATTCATGAAACTATCTATGATTATGCATGTATGAAGCTAAGCCCTTTTTCAAAAGTATACCTCTTGTGAGTCTTTTGATGTTAATGCAAGGGTAATGTTTGATAATGATCTATTTTTGTGCTTTGAAGTTGGGATCACCATTAGAGGTCAAGGATGTTTAAGAGCTATTTGTGTCTTGATTTTATGTTTCTCATAAGTTACTAAAGTTATGATTATTCTAATTATTCCATGGGATTAGGCTTAACACCGATGAGTGGAGGATTTGCTCTGTTTCCTCGAACTACGTGCCACCATAGGACTATGTTATACCCTTGCAATACTAATGGATCCAATTAGTGCATTTTCTCTATTTTTGTGCTTTGAAGTTGGGATCACCATTAGAGGTCAAGGATGTTTAAGAGCTATTTGTGTCTTGATTTTATGTTTCTCATAAGTTACTAAAGTTACGATTATTCTAATTATTCTATGGGATTAACCGATGAGTGGAGGGTTTGCTCTCTTTCCTTGAACTATGTGCCACCATAGGACTATGTGATACCCTTGCAATACTAATGGATCCAATTAGTGCATTTTCTCTTGAAGTTCTTCGGAAATGGGATGGCTCCCGTATGGTGAAATTAGACATGAAATCCTTTTTGAAATGGGACAAGCTCCCATAAGGTGAAATTACTCATGAAATCCTTTCTAAAATGGGATGGGCTCCCGTAGTGAAGGTTAATTCTCCAAAATGGGAAGGGCTCCTATAAGGTGAAGTATTATTTACCTTGGCAAGTAGAATTCCTCTTTATCGGTGAGATCATTGGGATTCCAAGTTGTAGCTCGCTAGGTCTTATTCTATGTTGATTGAGGTCTCTTCCCATACTTATGTATTATGATCTATACAAATTGAATGATTTGGAAAACATGATTTACTTAAGAATTGATTGTACATACCATATTGCTATTATGAAATGGATTGCTTATCATTATGCATTTTTACTATGTTGCCTACCTGTTGTTGCATTGCATCCTACATACTTAATACATTCATACATACTAACGGATACTCTATACCTACGTGATATTATCATGTAGGAACTGGAGCTCCCATTGATTTTCCTTCATGTGGCTAGACAGATTGTTCAAGTTAGCTTTGGTGAGTCGCCATGTTTGGGGACAATATCTATCTTCTTTCATACTTATGCTTAGACTAAATCTTGTATATTTGAGAATACATATGGTCATTACTATATGGGTGAGCCCAGTTGCTTATCTTGGCACCCGCTAAGTTCTATGTCTAGGGGTGTTGCAGGATAAATTATGTATTATGCTTGAGTTTTGACTCATCTATGTTATTTAAGTACTAAACTCTCTCCCTTAGTCCCAATTTCCTTTGTTTATGTTTCCTTTTGTTGTTTATTCTTGCTTCCGCGACCAAGGTTGTGTGTATGATATGTTAAGAGGCTTGTTTGGGGTTCCTTTAGGTTCCCCATTCATTGTGTCAAGTCTAGGCCCTAGTTTGGGTCATGAAAAAATTGGTATTAGAGCTTTAGATTGTTAATGGTCCTCGGATTCCAACACACCACGTCGATTAGAGTTTTATTCATGGTTGTGAAGTGCGCCACGACTATGAATAAGAGGCTATGAGGTGTTTTGGGAAACATTTCCCTTCTTATTACCCTATGACATGCTATAAGAGTTAAGGTGAGGTTTTCCCCCTAATGGTTGTTCTTGCTATGCTAGATCATGCCTAAAAAAGGAGGGAGGAAAACCCGCACACTCGAGGAACAACCGGCTCATGGAGAGCTCACAGATGCTCTGAACTTGTTAGCTCAAATTGTGGCTAACCAAGACAAACAAGGGGCCCAAATCTCTTATGCTCACAATCCAGCATCTCGGGTGAGGGACATTATGAGGATGAACCCACCAGAGTTCTTTGGGTCTAAAGTCGATGAGGACCCCCAAGAATTTATTGATAAGATATGCAAAGTGTTTGATAGCATGGGTTAGAGGTCTTGGGGTGGTTTGGCCACATGCATATCATGCCTCCAATGAGTGTAAAACCCATAAGGTTATAATATGATGGTTAAGGATAGATGATCTATTTGGTCAACTACAATGGGCTAGTCACTTTTCTAAGATAGATCTTTGTTTCGGATTTTGTCCCTAAGTGACAATGAGGATAGGTGATATCCCCAAGTGTCTTTTTGGACTAGGAGTGAGCATTTTCTAGTCGTGGTAGGGTTGTTTGGTTGACTAATGCACTGGTTATGTTTATGTGTTTCATGAATAGGTTCTTAAAACCCTATCTCGGCTTGACTGTGGTGGTCTCTAGTGATGGAGCATTGACTTATTTTATGCTTGTGAATCATTAGGAGGTAGTGTTGTAAGTTTTAGGGAATGAGAGGTTGTTTTCTAATTATGAGAAGTGTGAATCGTGGATAATAAGAGGGTGGTTATAGCTCCTTAAGGATTATGATTTTAGTGTATATTATCATCCCGGTATGGCTAATGTTGTGGTAAATGCTTTGAGTAGGGTATCTATCGGTAGCCTAGCATTTGTTGATGGTGGCAAAGAGGTGACTAGAGAAGTCCATCAGTTGGCTAGATTGGGAGTTATGTTAGAAGAGGTTTGTTTTGATGGTTTAGTGGGGGCTAATGGTTCTAGATCTTTCTTGGTTGATGAGGTGAAAACAAATCAAGACCTTAACCCAGCTTTGTTAGATTTGCAGACCTTGGTGAGAGATGATAAAGTGGGGGTTTTCTCCCAAGGGGGAGATAGTGTCATTAGAAACTAAGGTAGGCCATATATGCTTGTGTTGATGATTTGGTTCACTTGGAAGTCCTACCATGAAGGGTTTTGGTTAGGATTAGCAAGAAATGGAGTTGAGTTTATTGTTTATGAGTCCTTATGGAGTATTGAGTAGGATTGGTGAGGTTGCATACGAATGGGAATTACCAATGGTTATGGATATGGTTCGTCCAGTTCTTCATGCTTCTAGGTAGAGTGGATGTGCTAGTGATTCTAGTGCTATAGAACTCCTTGAGGTTGTTGGTGTTATGGAGGATGAGTCGGCTTGGGAGAATGTCCAGATGGAGATATTGCATGGATGTGTGGAAAAGTTGATTAATAAGGATGTGGTATTTGTCAAGGCCTTTTGGAAGGATTGTCAAGTCGAAAGTGTCTCTCGGGGAGCTGGAGTGGACATGGAAAAGCAATATCCATACCTCTTTCCCTCTATTCAAGATATGATATTAAATCAAGTCCTTTTTATGATCTAAAATCTTATGTTTCATCCCTATATCATTTGCATGCACTCATGTTTATGTTGACAAATTCATGATGATTTTGACACTTATGTTGAGATTTTGAAAATACTTTTTTCAATGTATTATTGCACTGCTGTTGGAGATGATTTCTCCATGATTACTCTTCTTATGTACGTTTTTGACATTCACGGACGAATGTTCTCAAGGGTAAGATATTTAAACGACCCCAATAAGTGCTCGAAAATATGCCTCGAAAATATCTATAATCATAATTTCCATATATGTCGAAATTTGTGCGTGATATCGAAAATCCAGCTTCATATTCTTGTTTACGGGGAAAATAGAGTGGGAAGTGGTTCTAATCCCGATTTTAGAGAAACCGTAAAGTTTGCGAATTCCAGTGACCCAGAACGCTCCAGGCGCATAGAGAGGTGTAATTTTTGGCCAGTTTTCTTGTTCCAGTCACAGGCCTTTGGGGCTTGGGCTTAGGTCTTCCCTTGCATGAAAAGCACCTATACTTAGACATTATATCATGTCATTCAAGACATTCCCCAAAACCCTCTCTAACACTTAGCCAAATATTTCACCCAAATTCAAGTGTCCCAAACTCATTCCGCATCTTATGAAATTCATTCAAGAATCAAGCTCTTATTCAAATCTAGGTCAAATTTATCCATGTTGTCAAAGACCATCGTGGGTCCCCCTACATCAAGCCAAGTTCAAAGGAATTTCTGTTGGCTAAGTTTCGCACAAGTACCAGTAGGAGGGTCAACTTTAATGGTTCCTATATCTTAGCATACAAAGAAATGGGTGGCCCATAATACACCAAATTAGAGCTCTTTGAATTAGCTTTGCAATGCACTTGGTTTCACCTTATTTAGAGTTCGGGTGAAGAAGTTATACCCATTTTCGTAGAACTTATCAGTGTAGGGGTATATATGGGTTTTTGCCAAATTTTGTTTAATTAATGGAATTTCATATATTTAGTTATATATATTTGTCATTTAGGGATTCTATACTATCTTAATACTTCCTAAAGACTTAAACCCTACTCCTAAAGATCAAATTCACTCCTTCCAATTGGAATACACTCTCAAATTCTCCTTAGAGCTTCTACCAAACCCCAATAAGAATTCAAGGAACCTCAAGAATAAGTTGTGGATTTCAAGACCTCATTCCAAGCTACAATTCTTTCTGAACTCAATTTCAAGAAATTAAAGGTCTAAGGTATGTGGATTTCATTCATGGGTTTTTTTTCATCCATGAAGCCCAATCTTCCTTTTTTATGAAAGTTGCTTGATTTCAAGTTGCATTTCTTATGAGTATCTATCATTATGAAATATGTCCATGCAATATGTTGGGGTTTTGTCAAATATTGATTATTATGCATAAATATCTATTTTGAACTTAACCTATGAAGTGATCTTTGTCTATTATGACTATACATGATTCAAGCAATGAATTACATGAACTATTGTGAAGTTTTGATATGATTTACAATGTTACCCATGATGGGGTTTTAGTATGATGTTGGTGGGCTGATTTACATGATTTTATGATGCATTGATTACATTATTTCATGATCTATACTCTTGCATTTTGCATGATATGAAAGTGTCCTCATATGTTCCCACAAAGTGTTTGATAAAATGCCAAGTTAAGAAATTCTCAAGATACGTACATGTTTTACAAGTCAAGTGTCTTCATTATGAATATGGATTGTCAAGTATGTTATGAATTCATGAAACTATCTATGATTATGCAAGTATGAAGCTAAGCCCTTTTTCAAAGATTATACCTCTTGTGAGCCTTTTGATTTTAATGCAATGATAATGTTTGATGATGATTTATTCTTATGTTTTGAAGATGGGCTCACCATTAGAGGCCAATGATGTATAATAGCTACTCGTGTCATGATTCTATGTTTCTTATAAATTATTAAAGTTATGATTATTCCAATTATTCTGTGGGATTAGGCTTATCACCGATGGATGGAGGGTTTGTTAGTTTCTTGAACTATGTGGTACCATAAGACTGTCTTATACCCTTGCAATACTAGTGAATCCATTTATTGCACTTTCTGTTGAAGTTCTTTCCGAAATGGAACGGACTCCCGTAAGGTGAAATTACACATGAAATCCTTTCCGAAATGGGATGGGCTTCTGTAAGGTGTAACTACTCATGAAATCCTTTCCGAAATGGGATGGTCTCCCATAAGTAAGATTACTTCTCTAAAATGGGAGGGCTCCCGTAAGGTGAAGTGTGGTTTACCTTGGCAAGTAGACCACCTCTTTACCAGTGAGAAGTAATCATAGGGATTCCATGTTTTTGTTCGCTTGGTCTTATTCTATGTCGGTTGAGTTCTCTTCCTACACTTATGTATTATGATATATACAAATTGAATGATTTAGAAAGAATGATTATCATACAGGCCATATTGTTATTATGCTATCTATTGTTTATCATTATGCATTTTGACAATGTTGCCTATCTTACGTTGCATTGCATCCTACATAATTACTATATTCAAATAAACTAACGCACACTCTATGCCTACATGATATTACCAAGTAGGAATGGAGCTCCCATTGATTCTCCTTCACGTGGATAGACGGACTGTTCAAGATAGATTTGGTGAGTCATCATGTCCAGGGACAATATGTATCTTCTTTCATGCTTATTCTTGGACTACATGTTGTATATTTCGAAATTCTTATTTTCATTACTACGAGGGTGACAAGGTTGCTTGTCTTGGCCCCTGCTAAGTTCTATGTCTAGGGTATTGTCAGACAAGTTATGTATTATGCTTTTGTTTTGACTCATCGATGTTATTTAAGTATTAAACGCTCTTCCTTAATCCTAATATCCCTTGTTTATGTTTTATCTTGTCATTTATTCTTGCTTCAGCGACCAAGGATGAGTTTATGATATGCTAAGAAGCTTATTGGGGTTTCTCATTCACCGTGTCACGTCTAAGCCCTAGTTTGGATCGTGAATAACTTGGAGTCAAAGGTCTAGGTTGCTAATGGTCCTTGGAGACCAACATACCGCATCGATTAGAGTCTTATTCATGGTTGTGAAGTGCGCCACGACCATGAATAAGAGGCTTTGAGGCATTTTAGGAAATGTTTCCCTTCTTCTTCCCTACATCATGTTATAGGAGTTAAAGTAAGGTTTTCTCCTTAACAATTATTCTTGCTATGCTAGATCATGCCTAAACCAAGAAGGAGAGCCTGCATACCCGAGGAACAACCGGCTCATGGAGAGCTCTAGGATGCTCTCACCTTGCTAGCTTATGTTATGGCAAACCAAGCCAACTAAGGAGCCCAAGCCTCTCACTCTCCTACTCTGGCATCTCAGATGAGGAACATTATGAGGATTAACCCACCGGAGTTTTATAGGTCTAAAGTTGATGAGGACTCTCAAGAATTTATTGATGAGGTATACAAATTGTTGGATTTCATGGGTTGGAGGTCTTGGGGTGGTTTGGCTACATGTATATCATTCTTCCAATGAGTGTAGAACCTGTAAGGTTATAATATGATGGTTAAGCATAGACGATCTATTCGGTCAACCACAAAGGGCTAGTCACTTTTGTAAAATTGATCTTTGATTGGGATTTTCTCCCCAAGTGAGTATGAGGGTAGGTGATATCCTCAAGTGTCTTTTAGGAATAAGAGTGAGCATTTTGAGTCGTTGTAGGGTTGCTTGTTGACTAATGCACCGGCTATGGTTATGGGCTTCATGAATAGAGTCTTAAAACCCTATCTTGACATGATTGTGGTGGTCCCTAGTGATGGAGCATTGACTTATTTAGAGCTTGTGAATCATTTGGGGGTAGTGTTGAAAGTCTTAGGGAATTAGAGGTTGTTTGCTAATTATGACAAGTATGAATCATGGGTAACAAGAAAGTGGATAGAACTCCTTAAAGATTATGATATGAGTGCACATTATCATCCCAGTAAGGCTAATGTTATGAGGATGCTTTGAGTAGGGTATCCATGTGTAGACTAGCATGTATTGATGGTGGCAAATAGATGACTAAAGAGGTCTATCAGTGGCTAGATTGGGAGTTAGGTTGGAAAAGTTTGGCTATTTAGTGGGGGCTAATCCTTCTAGATCTTTCTTGGTTGATAAGGTGAAAGAAAATCAAGAACTTGACCCTGTCTTATTAGAGTTGAAGACCTTGGTGATAGATAATAAAGTGGAGGTTTTTATCCCAAGGGGGAGATAGTGCCATTAGATACTATAGTAGGCCATGTGTACTTGTGTTGATGATTGGGTTCACTTGGAAGTCCCACCCATGAAGGGGTGTGGTTCGGATTGGCAAGAAATGTAGTTGAGTTTTTGGTTTGTGAGTCCATATAGAGTTTTGAGTATGATTAGTGAGGTTTCATGTGAATGGGAATTGCCTATGGATATGGATATGGTTCGTCTGGTTCTTCATGCTTCTAGGTTGAGGGGATGTGTTGGTGACTCTAGTGATGTAGAACTCCTTGAGGTTGTGGAGGATAAGTTGGCTCAAGAGAAGGTCCCAATGGAGGTATTGGATGGAAGGGTGGAAGAGTTGATTTATAAGGATGTAGTGTTCGTCAAGGCCCTTTGGAAAGATTGTCAAGTTGAAAGTGTCTCTCGGGGAGCCGGAGAGGGCATTGAAAAGAAATATTCTATTACGACCCAAGCCTCGAGCCTAGACATGGCCGGCGAATAGGGAACCCAAAGGAACCCCAAACAAGCCTCATTACATATCATTACACATCCTTGATCGCGGAAGCAATTAGAGTGACAATAAGAGATAATGTAAACAAGGGGAATAAAGATGAAGGGTAACTTCCATATCATGAACATCAAGAGTCAATACAGTCAAAGCTCATAGCTTAGGTGCATAACATGTCCGGCAACACCTCTAATGCGTAGATAAGAGTGGGAGACAAGACAAAGCAACTGGGCTCACCCTCATAGTCAATACATAAGTTAGAAAAAGGCTTAACACATAGTAAGAGATCATAAGTAACGTCCCCGGAATAGAGGACTCACCAACAAGCTTGAAAGAAGTCATACTAGCCACGTGGAGAGGAGGAGGATCAAGCAGTGCGTTGGTTCCTACATAGTGACATCATATAGGCATAGAGTATGCGTTAGTACATTTGAATGTACTAAGCATATAGATGCAATGCAACAAGACATAGACATCATAGGCAAAATGCATAATCATAAGCAATGAATAGCATGCTAGCAATATGATATGTATGAATGATACTTGAAGTAAAACCATGTTTATATAGATCATAATACAAGTGTAAGTAGTGACCATTTTAGTGCAAGCCAAGGCCTACCACCCCCTAGGATAGGTGCATGAGGTTATAAACCCTTCATGAGGTTGATGGAGATAAACACCCCACCAAGGTTGATGGAATACTAACCCCCCTTATCGAGGTTGACAGAATACAAACCCCCCATCAAGGTTGATGGGTACCAACCCCTAACAAGCTAACCCGAGCCTACTAACCCCTGATCTAGGAGACCAAGGAACCAAACTCTCTATAGATTACCTATACATACAACCCCTTCGAGCTAGGCTTGGTCATCCCTAACACTATATAAAGATATATCATATATATTTATGTATATACACACTCCTTCCATCATCGTATACATACATTCCTTTTCATCATCAATCCATCATCATTGTTTAATAATTTCATTATCATTTCATCATCATATAGTTATTCATCTCATAAGACATGCATTGGACCTTGAATTTCTCAAGATTCTACAACCGGACATTTTATGAAACACTTAGAGGGTGTCGAATGCTAATGTAAAACCATGCAATTCAAGATTAAAATCACGTTAGAAAAATCAATGTAAATCCATCAATAGATACTTGGTAACGCCCTTTCACAATATACATTAAGACCTTTAATCAATTCCCACAATAGACCCTTGCTTCATAGCTCCAAATATAGTAAAAAAGGAACAATTTCATAAACCCAACATAGTGTGCAGTGATTTTCATAATAGATAAGATCCATGAATAAATCAACTATAAATCATGCAATTTC
>JAOTQR010147569.1:0-19672 GCA_025774065.1 Solanum ossicruentum
GATATATATAGACACACACACACACACACACACACACACACACTAAAAACCAACATTTCAAAACCAAACATTCGAACATAATGAAAAACAATATTCAAAACAAAATATTTAAAAGTGTCCAAGACATCAACAAGAAGAAAATATTGTCTAAAATAAGGAACAAAGTATCCAAAAACAATAAGTAAGGGATGCAGTCAAAAAGTCAAACACTTGGTGCTCAAGCACCGACATCTTTCTGGTCTTGGGGATCCTGAGCTACATTCTCCTGCTCTGAAGGCTGGGTTGTAGCGGCATGTGAACTGCTCTCTCCCTGCACTATCCGCTGCTCCTGATCCCTTTTTATAACTATTAGAGCTAGAGACTCCTGCTCTACCTCATCTGGTATCAGCTCCTTCCCTTGTGTTGCTAGGTCATCAGATTTATTCCTCTTCTGGCTCATCTCTGGGTCATCTATTTCAAGTGGCCTCTTCCCGTGGACATGTGGGAAGTTCGCTAACTAGTCAAACACATCATCACTCGTTGGTGCCACCTTCGGGACTGCAACAGGGGCTGCTAACATTTGCAATAAGTTAGCCTTAATCTTGGCCAACTCCTCTGTTACTGCGCTTTTGTCAGCAGACCGAGCACCCTCAAGCTTCTTCTGGACTCTCGGCTCGAATGCATCTACAGGGCATCCACTGCTCTAACCCTCTAATCTATCAAATCGTGGGTGAATGCCTTTGCCTTTCCTATGAGTCTTGTACGGTCTGACGGACCCATGTCTGACCTGGGCTGCTAGAGTCTGTAGCCTGAACTCCGTGGTAGATACCCTGCATACCATTGCCTGAAAAGCAATAGCAGAGATAACAAAATCAACCTGCATAAAAGATG
This sequence comes from Solanum ossicruentum, assembly GCA_025774065.1. Taxonomy (NCBI): domain Eukaryota; kingdom Viridiplantae; phylum Streptophyta; class Magnoliopsida; order Solanales; family Solanaceae; genus Solanum; species Solanum ossicruentum. The sequence goes on from JAOTQR010147569.1 coordinate 871, forward strand.
ATGCTGGTGCGAGGGCACTGGAGCACGGCGCCGACTCAATCTCAATAGCTCGGGAAAGCTCTATAGTAGTTGGAGTAGTACTGGAGTAGGAGGATCAACAGGGAATAGATCTGGGATGGGAGGAGACGTTGCTCGCTGTAGGGCTATCGGGTTCTGATCAGCCTTGATCAGACTAGGATCCATGGTGTGCAGGGCCTCTATATATGGGTCCAAGTGGAGAGAAACATGTACCCCAACTGTATTGCATAATTTGTGTATCAGGATGGGGAAAGGCAATCCAGTCTGGGTATGGATCGGTAACTTATGGATATACTCCACCATAATATGAGCCTAGTCAATCTCATAACTAGCCAAAATGCTAACTAGCAGAATAGCTCTCTCTAATGTGATCACATTATCCGTGAATGTGGGTTTGATTCGCCAACAAATAATGGACTACCAAAACTTTTCCCGGAAAGAAAGGTGGGACTTCACAATAGGATCAACGTGGTTAGTGACCCACATAGGCTCAACACCTGCCTCACAAATCTGGCATGCTATCCACTTGAGTATATTTATTTTCGACCAAATATCCTTCTCATTGACTGCCTTCCTCATCTTTTCAATTCGATTATCATATTCAGCAATGGAACCGGGAGCTATATAATTTGGTATAAACTGAAACCTCCTGATAGTCTTTTGTGAAATATCAATAATTTCACCCCGGACTAGAACTTCTCGCAACCTCGGCCGCTCTATAGGTTTCTTCACTCTAGAAAGATCTTAGAGAATAGTGGCATAGTAAGCGGCATAAAATTCCCAGACTAAATATGTGGCATACTTACCCAACTTTTGTGATAGCCAACCAAGCACATGATGGTTGATCTTTGCCTCCAAGTTAGGCACTCTACTCATTCTGGAATCATTGAGTCTTGATGCTTCATGAAATTACCAAATAGGCTTTCCTTGTCCCTTTTGTTCCAACCCCTTGTCATATATTTCCTTCATTCCTGGAACACACCATCTAGTATTTCTGGGATCTTTGGAAGTTACAGTGGCAGTAGGATCAGCAGGAGGTTGAGAATCAGCCCCCTCAGGTTGGGTTTGACATGCCTCAATAAACCTCGACTCCGAAAGTGAGAGGGCATCATCTGATCTTTCTTCATTACCCTCCTCTTAAAACTAGGAGGGGCTAGTAATTTCTGTAGGTACTAGGGTAGCGCGGGATCGAGTCTGAGGCACATTTGCCTCGGGGTCTATCTATACATTGTGGACTTCCATAAATTCCTCAGATTGCTCATCGCTCGATGGGTCATCCCTCAATCGTCGTCCCAACCATTTTGCAGCTTCTTTTATAGCCTTGGGAGCCATATAACCTAAGAATTCAACCCCAAAAATACATCATGAGCACTATAGTGTTTGAATCAAATAGGAACCACAAAGACAAATCAACAAGAGTAACCAAAACAATAAAGAAAATATAAACATAGTGCATTGAATCAACTGGAGATCTATAAGTACGAGGCATAGGTATGACTCGTATGGTGTCCTGCGAGTCATATTAGCCTCATAGTGCGAAGGTGCCTGAAAAATATCATTTTGATGCCAGATACGACCCACAAGAACGACTCGTAGGATGACCTACGAGTCGTAGTCTGGATTTGTAGTAGGGAACAGAATACAAATCAAAATAAGCCAACTCCTATGAGTCCCTTACTATGACTCATAACAGAAACTACAGTCGTAGGTGGGTCTCGTATGGTAAGTATCAAGGAATCACAGGTGATTGTTGCTTTCTACAAGGGGCCACTACGACTCGTAGGGTGACCTATGAGTCGTAGTGGGTCTTCATAGCAGAAAACAAAAGCCATATATGATACCTACAACCTTTCCACAAGAACCACTAATTGATCAATATATCAATTATCCAACAATCGAAGCAAACGTAAATGCAACAACTCAAATATATAAATAATCCCAGCATGACAACCCCAAACAAGAATTACCCCATAAAGATAAAAGCATCCCCCAATTTACATCCTAAGTCACCCCATGATACCATTCTTTCGACTCATGCATATCAACACAATTCAATTCATCACAAAAGAAGTACAAACAAGGGCAATTGTTTAAACAAAACACACCAATAACCCTATATTTCAACCCCTCGTGATTTCAAAACTTCATCAACCACAATCATGCTTTACCCTCATATAATCAATAAAACATCATCACAATCAACCAAAAAAAAACAATTTCACTAATCAAAATCACACTAGGGAATTTAAATCATCCATGTTCCTATTTCTCAGCTTTGCAAACTCATTTTTTCTCATGCACATACTCAAAATCTTCACTACACAAGCATTCACATAACAATAAATAACAATCACCACAGGAGTGTGCCGAAATCAAACAAGAAAACTTACCACTTGAGAGAGTGAAGAATGAGAAAAATGCAATGATAGATCAAAAATGAGACCAAAAAACCCTAGAGAGGTCGTGCCGAAAAATCCCGTTGAAAAAAGACGTGGGCTAATAGAAACTTTGGTCAGAGAAGTTGAAAGGAATTATGGGGAAGATTGAGGGGGGAAGTAATTTGTTTGTAAATAGGGAATTAGGGGCCAAATGAATTTTGACCCCTTTTTAATACTCAACCGGGTCACTTTTAAATTTCTACTGATCGGGTCTATGAAACCTCGACTATGAGCCATAGGGTATCCTATGACTCATAGGTCCTGGTCTCGTAGCAGATCCAACACTTTAGAAAGATTGAAGATCATACATGGGCACTACGAACCCCACTTACGACTCGTAGGTCATCCTATGAATCGTAAGGTTGGCGCGTAGTGAGAGTGCCAACTTTAATTCCTTACTATTTCCCTCTACGAGGTATGACTATGAGTCGTAGAGTAAGCTACGACTCATAGGCCTGCTCGTAAGGGCTGCTCCAAATGTCATTTTCTCTAACTTTTCAGCTTTTGTTCAGGTTCTGCAAATCACACTTCAAAATTCACCAATGTCTAGAATAATACAACTGATCCAATGTCTCAAAGTTCCAAGAAAAACATCAAACCACTACCTAGAAATTCAAACAAATGACATAAACTTAAAATAATCCAAAAACATAAAAGATACTTGGGTTTCCTCTCAAGAAGTTCCTTGCTTAATGTCGTGGCTTAACTTTGTCATCATGAGTACTCAGACTTCCTCAAGATCTGGTGAGCTTTTATCACCACTTCTATGATCGCTCCTCCTATTTTTATAGATATGCTCCAACTGTTTAGAGATCTGCTCAACTCGGCCATCAATCTTTTAAATTGCCATCGCTTGTTGATCCACCTTGTAATTCACCTTGATAAAATCAAATTTGATTTCTTAAAGCATTTCCTCTTGCTCATTCACTTTCTTCATCAGTTTTTTCAAGCATACTCTCAACTTTCGAAGGTCTTTCTATAACCCATTGTTGATGTGGTAGCTTGTTCCAACTGACCATACCATCCCTTCTTACACTACTAGAGCCTTCTATTGATGCACTAGTAGGAGCAAATAGTTGATCTTGATATGGCAGGAACACTTGGCTAATTGCAGATAATTTGTCCATACATTTCGTGACTTCATTAAACAGTTGCCTCAAGAATGCTCAACAGTCACCTCCAAATAAGGCATCAGCATGAACTTATTGTTCAGGCCTAAGTGCTCGGTACAAACTTGCCACTAGTTCCTCATTTGGCAAACTATGATTTAGCCTCTCCCCAAACACTTTTTATGTTTGTCCCATGTTGCAACTAATGACTCTCTGGTAACTCATTGGAAGTTAACAATCATGTCCTATAGTGGCTTGTTGGGCTCTCGATAGAAGTTCGTGAGGAAGATCCTTTTCACTTCTCCCCAATTAGAGCAAATATCTATTGGAAGGATAGACCACCACTCTATAGCTTTGCACCTAAGGGTCATGGGAAAAATCTGAAGAGTCATGACTTCCCATGCTAGGTGTTGTGTTCCAAGACTCCCCCTCACTGTTTGCATAAAGCTCTACAAGTGAACCTGAGGGTCTTCGGATTCCTGCCCATAAAACAGGACACATCAGTGCAATGATTCAAATAGATTGCCTGTGATAACAAGCTTTTGTTCAGTCATTGTAATTCACAGCCTACAATTTCTTGTCTAAATTGATTCTTAATTTTCTTTCCCTTTAAAAACTTGTAACCAAACTAAACAACAAGACAAAACTAAAAGTAAAATACAAGAGAATTTAGGAATTAATACTTGAACTAACTAATAGTGAAATCAAGTCAAAACCTAGCCGTACTCCCCGGCAACGACGCCATAATTTTTGATGATATGATGTTCATGCTCCAATAAGAAATGGTAAATGTCAGCAATTAATCTGACCGAAGGTTATGGTTGAATCCACAGGGAATACATGGCTTAACTATAAGAATACACTATAAATTATTTCGAGTATTTATGACTAATATCTCCAAATGGGGGGAGGGATTGTCGTTTCAAAACAGAAATAAAATAAACACTATGCTACTATGTGAGGAAACATTCAAATATTGGGAATTGTGTTCCCCATGGTTTATTGACTCGATTAACCTGGACAACATAAATATAATTAGGAATTCACATGTAGCACGGTAACTTAGGTTCTTCCAATCCTCTTGTAAAGATGAAAGTCGAATTTCACCATGGTGCATGGTTGGAAAACATGGTATGCCAACTAATCATTATCCATCGTCCCAGTCAACCTCCCTTTGGTCAGGTTTGGTTGATTAGGCGAGATCACGTCAATCGAATCCTGTCATTTACTTCCCTTTTCCAATTAGAAACTACCTTGGTCAGGATCATGATAGTAGGTGGGGTTTGGTGTTGGCCACCACCAAACAACAATCAAAATAAAGGGAAATAAACAATACGTGTCAATCCCAATCATAGAAATGCTATTAATCTAGGTTATCTCGTCAATTACCCATGATTCCCAAAACCTCAAGTTGTGGGTGCTTAACTACTCATAACAAAGGCAAAATCAACAAGAATGCAAATACAACATAGTTGAGAATTTTACCCAAAGCAATGAAGATAGATAACACCACAAGTTGCAAACCACAAGCTTCATAGATGGAGAATGAATCCAATGTAAGATTTGCAATCCCCAAAAGTGGGATTTCCAATAGAAAATGAGAATCTATACTAAAACCCTAAAATATTTTAGAGAGAATATTCAAAATCTCAGGTCTGGAATCTCCTTTCAAATAGACTCTAATATAAAGTATTTATAGTATTTACAAACTTAACCCTAAAAATTACACAGAAAAGGTAGCTGGCAGCAGGTAAGTCTCACAGGTATGACTTGTAGGGTGACCTACGATTCATAATCGGGTCTCATATCAGGCACTTGGCATTTTGGACTTGACTGTTACGACCCACTGGTACGAGTCGTTGCTTGGGCTACGACACGTATGCTCTTCTCGTAGTCTAGATCTTCAGTTTTTGATCCAAAATTTTGGCTCTCTGTTTCTTGTACGAGTCCACTTATACGAGTCGTAGTGAGACCTACGACTCGTAGTGTTGCCTCGTATGGTTGATCTCTACTTAGCAAATTTCTGATTTTTGGCTCTTTGTTTCTTGCTACGAGATCATCCTACGACTCGTAGGTTGGGCTACGATTCATAGGTGAGCTCGTATGTCCTGCACTTCAGCAAAATTAGCAATTTTCTCCCAAAATCATGTCAACCTACCATTTCTGAAATACCAACACAAAAACACATAAAACCATAAAAAGTCGTGTTAAGAACTCACAAGATCCTTTGTTTTATCCATCAAATGTGTTGTATTTTGACAGCACATCATCAGAGTGGTACAATGCCTAGCGACACCATTCAGAACCCAAAGAATAAAGGGCAATGCATGGTGGTTACTACTTATGGTGGCAAGAGCACCATTGATCCTCCTAAGCCAGCAGATGAGGATGATATTCGACAGGAGACAGTTAAGGTCAAGGATATGGATACCAAAGATGATCGTTGCAAGGATGGGGTTAGTGATGTTGCAGAGGCGCCACAAAAGATGAAGTCCATTCTTAGGCCTGCTCCTCCCTTCTCTCAGAGAATTAAAAAGGAGGATGATAAGTTCAATCACTTTCTCTCTATGCTGAAATAACTCTCCATCAACATCCCTCTCATTGAGGCGTTGGAGAAGATGTCAGGGTATGCAAAGTTGATGAAGGACCTAGTTATGAAGAAGTGTACTGTGAGTCTGGAGCTCTCCCAAGAGCTTCAACATTGCACTGCAATTTCTACGAGATCCTTAGTTTAAAAGCGAGAAGATCCTGACGCTTTTACCATACCTTGTACCATTGGAGATGTGTAATTCGCAAGGACATTGTGTGATCTCGGTGCCAACATAAATCTAATACCCCTTGAAGTCTTCAAGAAGCTAGGACTAGGAGCCCCTATTGGTGCCAGCAGGTCATAAATGACCTGGGATCGCTATAGGAATGCTCTAAATGACGAAACGGAAGAAGTATAAGAAAAATGACCTGGAGGATATATCATTACACATGTTTGCAAGTATGGACCCTCACTTTTGTATCCTTGTGCATTCAGACTCCTACAAATTTTTTAGTATATTTAATTTCAGAATTTCTTCTCTTCATTAAATAAAGAAAGAAAGAAAAAAAAAGGCAACAAATATTGGGATTTTAATCTTTCAGAAACAAAAGATCATGGACTATCCTACTCAAGTTTTCACTAATTACATCTGGGAAAGAGTATGAAAACATTCATTGCCAAGCATACAGTGCGTAATACTATTAATTGATATAATTGTTTCCGGATTACAAACTCTTAAATATTACTTATTGTTATTGTGTATATACATTATACTTAGTGGATATAAAGTGAAGAAAATGATATTTATTATTCTTACATGATATAAAGTGAAGAAAATGATATTTATTATTCTTTGTCATTCATGTAATTCAGTGAGACATACTTTTCGTATTATCTTCTAGTACTTATCACTCTACCCATCAAATCACACTATGCACTTTCTTGATATTTAATTGTGGAAATAATATTTTCTTCCTTGTGCTATGTGAATGAGGAGGAATAAGCAAGAAGTGGATGAGAAGTATATTATTGAATTTACATTTTGAAGCTACATTAATAAAGTTGAAGAAAAATGTTTCTTGATTTTTTTTTAAAAAAAAATTTTCATGCTTGGTCAGAAAAATTTTTAAAAAATATTTATATAGAAAAAAGATTCTTAAACATGACTTCCTTATCAAAAGTAGGAAAAATCAATTTTTATAAATGATATTCTCTATTTATTGTTTTCTTCTGCCCATCTAACAGCCTCAATTCCTACCCCTTGACCATATCATCCCTGAGGCCTCACACTCACCTACTCCCAATTATTTACTAGATTACATATAAATGCTTTTGGGATTCTCTTTTTTCCTTTTAATTTATCAAACACTAGAAAGTAAGTAAAAAACGACAATTTGTTTTCCAAAAAACACTTTCTAAGAAAATATTTTTCATTCAAAATATTCTTTTTCACACAAAACATATCCTAAGTCTCCAACTTATTCACAATACAAATGATGTTGTTGAACTGTTATATCTTGAAATAGACTAGTCAAGAATTATATTGATGGATCGGTAAAGATTATATGCATTGGACTTCAATCTCCTTAATAAAAACAAGGTATCTAAGAATTTTGGATAGAAGTAAGGGGTCGGAGACGGAGCTTTCTTCTTGCCTTTCATCATTTCAAGAAAACTTATTTGAGTAGAGAATTTTCTTTTAGTACCATCGAAGTCGAAAGGCAAAGTTGTTGGTTAGACTTAGACGAAGCCAAACTATAGTTAGACGAAGCCATAGGAACTCTTGCAATACAATCCCAACTTGTTTCAACCTGAATACCTATTCATTTTGTTAATTTTGATTATAAATTATGCTATATTCACCAACAATGTCGGAGTCATCTTGTTAAACTCCTTTAAATAAAAAATTATATTGTTTATATATGATAAAAATATTTTGTAAGTATATATAATAAATATCAAATCTTATTCAATTAATTTATATGTCTACTTCCTAAAATTTTACACCTTCTTAAATAATTACAACATTGTTAATTTATTGTAGTAGGTGCATGTGAATTAAATGATATCTCAAGGTCATAATTAGAATAATAAGTTTCTTAGATCGAGGCGACTAATCCAGGAGATTAAAATATCTTCTCCAAATTTGACTAATCCAGGCTGTAATATTGCAATCCACTGGATAATCTTTAGTTGTATCTGGTAGCTTGTGAGCAAAAGTTACACGATGAGACAAATACTTCAATATTGTCAACTTTAGAGTTTGCATTTGTCATTGCACTAACGACAGAGGCAAATTCAAAATTAAAAATTTTATAAGTTCTATTTTTAAATTAAAGTTTTAATACTATACTCATCAAAAATTTTATAAGTTCTATTCTTATTTTAAACTTATATGTTCAAATATATAATATTTTTCAAAATTTCAATATATTTTTATTCATGTAGATAATTCATTATGCTACACATTAACAATATTGAATTCAAATGAATTTGTAATTAAGAGTTAAATCCCACCAATACCTACCAAGCAGGATGTCAAACGTGGTTTACATATGGTTGCCATTATAAATTTGTTTAATTCAAGCAAATCAAGAATATTTCGATTTAATGGTACTCGTAATTTTCTGTAGGTTCTTTTTACGCCCCTCACCCCCTTTTAGCTTCTTGTATTCTCACTGCCTAAGGGGGAACAACTCATTGTCACTATTCGATCTCTCAAGTCATGATAATGTCTACTGTAACTCATTGTGGGTAAGCCTAATACATAGCCCAAAATCATTAGTAATGGACTATCCTTCGAAAAATAACCATAAGAAATGAAAAGTTATCAAATAAGAGGAAGAAATAGAAGATCCAAGAAAAAATATATAGGAACTCACTCCAAGACCTGACACCAGTTAGTAATCGAGCTTCTAAAATACAATAAGAATATAAAGCTTTTACAAACAAAAAATCAGTACAGACTATCTCTAAATAAAAAATAAAGACTAGCCTAAACAAAAACAAATGGAAAATTGAGAACTCCGGAAGCCAGGAGCTTACCCCAATCTCCAAAATTCATTGTAGCTTTGCACTAAGTCAATCAACAGTAGGCAGGAAGTAAAAGTTACTATGACTACCGAATAAATGATACCAAGTAGACGTAGGTCAACTGAGCTACACAAATAAAGAAAGTATAAACACCATAAACAAGGTAAGTACGACACTAGTAACAAGAAAATGGATAGATTCATGATAAAATAGGTAATAAAAGATAACAAACGAGATACACAAGGCAAAAAAGATGATACAAGAAGTGTAACTGAGAGAAACAAGCCTACTATCTGCTAGCAAGAAAGACAGGCTAAAGAGTCTAGTTAGCAAGTAACAAGCGACATAAAACACCAAGAAACTATAAATAACCTAACAGATGAGGTACATATCTAATTCAATCTAACAAGGAGAGTATCACATCAAAACCAAGAAAGTCTCACTAGTCTAAAGCTAGCAGTATAACACAAGTACAATATAGTCAAACAACAACCAATTGGTATCTCATGCTATCGGTTAGTACAATTAGCAAATATAATACAATCAACATCCTATACTATCTAGGGTGCCAAACAATAAACAATATGCTATCGACAGACGATGCATGTGAATGAAAGATATGCATGTGAACCTCCCAAAAATGCACATATCCACAAGCGAATAGACCTATCCTAAGCCAGCTAACATGGTAGGATTGTGTGATACCTACACCTAGTACAATAGTACTCACAACGTGAAGGTTTCATGGGGACGCTGGTAATTTGTTTGCCCTATCTAGGTCCAAACTAGATCTTATCATCATTTCCCTTAGTCACACTGGAGAAATAATAGTAATAGTAATATTGAAAGGGTGTCGATGCCGGGTTGTTAAATCATAAATGTGAGGTCATTCTGGATGTCTTTATAGTCTTAAGTAAAAAAACAAAATATGTCCTCGTGCCTCGTAAGTATCAAAATAAAAATAAGATGATCCAGGTGCTACGACTCTCATTAAAACCAGTTTGAAATCAATTTCCTGTCAACTGTGTGAAAACTAACCTCTCTCTCTATGCATGATAATGATGATTCAATGCATGAACCAGACTCATAATACAATATACGTATGATTGAGCAATCAATGTGATGCATGTCATCGCCAGTATCCAAACAAGACATACAAGACTAGAAGATCAAACCACTATCTTTACATACAAAGGCTGAAAGAACTAATATAGGGTCCAACTACTCCTCGATCAAGACCTTAAACCCAAAAATATAAAATAGCTATAATCTAATAAGAATATCACCAGCATATGGCTAAATATACAACTAACAAGCTCTAGGTGGCTACAATCAAGTAGGAGGAGAAATTATTCCTTGGATCGACACCTAGCCTATGCCTAACTCGAAAATCATAAGCCCCAATCTACGTCTAAGAACAACTAAATCAAAAAACTTACGTCTATAATGAGCCACTTAGGCCTCCACACCAGCACAATGTACACAATCCAAAAACAAACCTTGTCGGAAGCCACTTATCTACGAGAATAATACAACTCATAACAAGTTTCTAAGGCTCAAACCTAGTCTAAGGTTACCCAAATAACTCTCAAAATATTCTCGTCTTAAATCAACCAAAAATAAGGCCCTAAGCCTAAACTAATGTCTTCAAGGGTTTATACTAGTCTAAGGCTTATCTAAGAATTACGAAAATGGAGTAGAATGGAACAAAATGATACTAGGAATATAGTCCAAAATTCACATGAAATTTATACTAAATATTATTAAGAAGAGCTTAGTTAAGAATGAAGATTGTTACCTAACTCGAAGTCGATTACGCACACTTTGAATCAACCTTACGAGAACTATCCACCCTCGAATGGCCTCTAATTGATGTCATGCTATCAACATATTGATCATCATGTCAATATGGATGTTTTGACATTAAAATTGCATTTTTTGAAAGTGAATCCAAAATTAGCCCTAAAATGAGATTGTGAGATCTACAATGAGAGTTCTGAAATCGACTCCATAAAAAGGTTTCAAATGACTTATTGAGCTTGAATTCCAAAATGGAACACGATTTAATGCTCGAAAATCAGAGAAATCAGATCATTCAATAAAATGTATAATAAATCAAATAAACAATGACAACATAGCCCTATAGGGGCAAAACTTACCTCAAACGATGAGCACCTGGTAGCCAAGATTAAAAGAAACATGCTGAACTTTGAATCATCTAGAATGGAGCGCCCTAGCTCAAGATAGTGCAATTTGAAAACTTGGGTAAAATGCTGAAAGTTGTAGGGAAAGAACCCCTGAAGGCCAGAAAAATTGTTTAATGCTATCACGAGCCTAATAGGTCAGGACCTCAATGAAAAAAATTGATTTTTCAAACTATTTCAACGCTATCGCGAGGCCAAGGGGTTGCAACTGCGATGAATAAAATGATATACACTAGTAAAATCGAAAAAATCAGTTAAGGCTCCAACGTTCGAATAGGTGTTCTAGATTCATCTAGATCCTATGAATACAAACCATATATGAAATCTAATTGAAAATAACATTTTGTATCTAACATTGATGTTGAAATTTCCAACCAAAGTTATTTCGACAAAACGTGGATCCCACATTCAAACTCCTTTTTAATCCAATATCTTCAAAAGTGCTCAAAATGAGATTGAAAGCCTTGGGACACATGCAAAAGGTCATTCTATACCAAAGTTGATGTTCTAAAGCTAACTATACTAATATAATTTTCATTCGGGCATGATTTTTAAGACGTTGACCAAAGTCAAACATAGCCAAAGTTTGAAGGCTAAAAGGTCTAATGGTACAAACTCGTACTGATAACCTCGAGATCTGAGCTAACCACGCTTCTAGCTTAAACAGATCATTCCAGAGCTAATTGAACTGTCAAAATTCCATTCTGAGGCCATCTTCCTAGAGTTTTGATTGAAGTCAGCTGTTCAAACTTCAATGGCTCCAAAACACGAAAACAAGCATAAAAACCAAGCAAACGACCAGATGATCGAATAATAAGAATCAACAAGTCATAAATGACTTGGGGTCGCTACAGAAAAGCTCTAAACACTGAAATATTAGAAGAGCGGAAAACATAATCTGGAGGGTCCTTACACTCATTCTCCGGATCTGTCATGGGGAAATTGTCAGCTTGATAAGGCTATTTTAAAAAGAGTTTAATTTTGGTGCGCTATCAGTGTACCAAATTTTTACACCATTAGATAATGTTGACTTGCTATTGCAGGTTCCCAAGAAGTATTTTTTTTTTATAATATTTACTATTTATGTGTTAAAAAATAAAACACAATTATTTTTTTCTCTTTCTTCTCTACTTCTCTCTATTTCACCCTCTGTCTTCCTCTTTGGCAAATAGTTCACTTTTTTTATTAACTTCTTCCACTACAATTTAACTATCTTTTTTTCTTAATTCTTCTACAAGCATTATATCCTTTTCTTTCTCCTTCACTATGTAGTCTCTTGTGCATTCTTTTTTCAATACATAAAAATTGTATTTTTATATCTACAATCAAAGCTAACCTTTTTATATATTTTTTAAATTTTATTTATTCATTTTATAATTTATTAATATTTTTTCACAAAATTAAATATATTTTTTAAATATTTGTTTCTTTTTTCTATTGTTGTACTTTTCATAGAAGACAGAAAATCTCTTAAACAACTCCCTACATCTTCCATCTCTTTCCAATCTACTTTTTGATTACATATTTTATTAGAATTATTATTAATATAAATAGGAATGCCACGAATTAATTTTTTTTATATACAATGAAAGATGAACAAAATAATTTAAGAAAAACGAACAGAATAAAAATAAAAAGAAAAGACAAGAATCACAATATCATCATTTTATCAGCACCATATAATACATACGAGAATGAGAGAGTATAATTGGATTTAAATTAAGAAAGGAAAAAAATCTTAAAATTAGGAAGGAATTTGGAATATAGTATAATTAGGATTCAAATTGCCTTTAATATATTTTTCTAAATTATATTCTTTTCAAAAGATATAAATATTACTTGAAAAAATTATGACAATTATTTTTAAAGTTACTTAATGGTGTAGAAAATTTTGTACACCGACGATGCATATAATTTAAACACTTTTAAAAATACGTGAAAACAGATTTTCATTTATTTATTTTTCAATGTAGTGCATCTTATCATAGAAAAATTAGAAGATAAACACTTGGGATTCACGTGCATTCAGACTTGTTCAATTCTTTAATAATATTGGACTTTCCCAGCTATTAAGATTTTAATGTTTAGAAAACGAAAATAAAAAATTCCAGCAATTAAGATTTGAATCTCTTGAAAGCAAAAAGGAAGAATAAAATATATTGATAACTGTTAAACTTGACTCCTGTTAAGTGTTCATATTAAATTATTTTTTATCCTAATTACCCCGTGAATTTGATAGTTCCATTTACCTTGACCCTCTCGACTTTGATGTGGCAAAGAATGCGAACGTACCTGTTTTTTAACCATGTGAGATGGAAAAAAATCAAACAACATCTATAAAGTCATTAGTTTTAGAAACAAACTTCAATGACATGTGTAATACACTCTTTTAGAAAAAAAAAATTGTTGTATGACATTATAAAATATTTTATTTGACAAAAATTAAATAAACTGTTAGCATTAATCAAAAATTAAAGTTAAAGTATCTCAATCCCCCAAAAATTATTTTAAAAAAAATGAAATTTCAACACGTTTTTCTTACCTCACTCCACCACTTCCTATCTATGACAATCCCCTACCCCATGCCACACATGAACACAATGATTTTTTTTTCTTTTTTAAAACAATTCTTTTTATAAATTTTTTAAAAATATCTTACTTCAACCCCCCGGAAATCTACCACTCCCCCCAAAAAAATTAAGAGATTATTCTATTTAAAAAAAAAAAATTCTTCCCACCCCATCTAATCCTGCCGCCTCCATTTTTTTTTATTTTATTTAATTTCTTTTAATATTTTCCAATTTTGTGTTATATGTGCATATGTCTTTAGGAAAGTCTTTTTTTCCACTTGCATATCAAATATAATACAAATGAAGATTTTATTTTAAAAAGATCTTGTGGCAAGTAGAAAATATTTTTATAAAAACATATTTATATATAATACAAAATGAGATAAATAAATTAAAAAACATTGAGAGTGGAGGGTTAGATTGGATTGAGTAGAATTTTTTTAAAAATAAAAATAATATCTAATTTTTTTGAGGTGAGAGGAGGGATGGAGTAAGACTGTTATTTTTAGAAATTTAAAAAGTAAAAATTAAATAGTTTTTTTTTTGGGGGGGGGGGGGGTTGGGAGGTACAGTAGATGGTGTAACACCTCAAAAAAATTTTAAGTTAACACTGAGTCATTCTTCATATGTGTATAGAGTTGTACCAAATGATTCTTAATTATGCACATATGTTAACATCAATTCTTTAGTGTGTGTGAATAGATTTGGAGATTAATTAAGATCACAAGAACCGTCTAACACAAAGTTGAGTTGAAAGTTTCTTTACAGATTGAGTTTTGATATAAGATTTTACTTGGATCAAATTCAAATAGTCATATTACTAGAATTCAAAGAACAAGGCAACCCATAATCTATCAAATTATAGGTCTATGATCCTCTTTCCAGCGCCACTAAGTTGTAACGATCCACTAGGTCATTATGTGTTTTCGTGAATATTTTATTAGTTTGAGTATTTTCATAGCTACCTTGGGCCATTTGTGGCTTATTGATACTAATAGTTTGGTGATTAGGTGGATCATTTGATGTTTATGCAGTTTTTCGAGTTAAACGGATAATTATAACTGTAAAATGAGTATTCTGATAAAATTCTAGTAAATAGCCTCGATACAAAATTTTGACGGTTCCATCAACTCTGGAATGACTAAATTAGGCTAAGAGTATGGTTGGCTTGGGACTGGGGAATTACAATAGGTGTTTAACTGAGAATATGTAAAATCAGTTTAAAAATAAGCTAAAAAGTGATTTTAAGTGATAACCTAGCTGGTAAACGTGCTCTAAAGAGGATTCTATGGTGCAGTCAGCTCTAGAACATCGAGTTTAGTCTAGAAATACCTTTCATCAGATAGTTGGGACTTTCAAATGCATTTTACCCCCTCAATTGTTTTGGTTAAAATTAGTTGGGAAGAAGTAGGACCCTCATTTTATTATAATGAGCTTCGTTGGAAATCTGACTGCACTGTTGGATTTAAAATGTAAAAATCAATGTTGTTGCTAGTTGGTTTGTAGAAAATAGACATCGGATAGGCCCAGAATAACCTGGGGAACATTTAAACTTGGCGGTTGCAACTACAGCAAATTAACCCTCCACGTTTGCAGAGGGATATCCGCATTTTCTGACTACTATAGGAGGTAAAACCCCACATCGTGTGGCCCAAGACGCATTTATGGAGGGCTTGGCACATAGAGCCCCACATTCGTGGAGCCTTGCCCGTGTTCGTGAAGGCCAAGTGTAAGGTGTTGGCAGCTTTAAAATCCTTATGTCACGAAGGAAATAATTAGAAACTTCAAATAGTCGTGAGTTGAGTTATATATGCCTGATTTTAGCAATTCAAAAGGCCAAATTATATGAAATTTTTTGAGGGATGTCATGGGGACCTTGTATTTCAACTTTGGCACACAGTCTGAGGTAAGAATAACTATTTTGTTGTATGTAATATCGTAAATTGTTGGAAAACTGCGAGCTGCGATGTCTCGGTCATTTTTTATCAAAATTGAGTGAAATTTAGGTCTCAATTGTACTACTTTTTGAGACTGATGCTATGATATATTCATATTCTATAGAATATATAGTATTTTTGTGGAATTTTATAAAAGGATGCTGATATAAATATTTTCTCAAAAGAAATGTTACTTTGATTTTTATGTTGTTTCTCGTAGTTCTGAGCCTCATTTTGAGCTCAACTTTTGGCTATAGATTTGGAGAGTTATTTTACGAGGGTTGGTTCAATATTTTTGATGTGGCCTTAATTTTCCCCATTTTAGTCGTAATTGACCTATTCTCTCACCTGTTTCTTGAGAAATTATAGCCAAACTAGTCGTATTTATGTTTTGATAGCTAGAAAACATTTGTGGGCCATCGGGAGGGATGTGGGGACTACTTCAGAGCGCGTAGATGCACCTTCCTGGCATGCTAGGCTTTTCTTTTCTCTAGACTGAGCTGGAATATATATTAGATACTTGTTTGTTATTAGAAATCCTTGAGTAAAGCATGTACATGTTAATTAAGATTATGATTGTCGTGTGAGCATTGTAATGGCTATTTTTGTCATAATAGTTGATGGTAGAATTCTTTGGGGGTGCGATGAATCTATTACAGGTTAGATACGATCTTATACTATTTTTGTTGGTATATATGCCTATTTGGTTACTTGTATACCTGTTTGGGTTGTCTGGTACTGGGGGATATGCTACAGTCTGGGAAATTGGTTATTAGTTGTACTCCTGACTATGCACTGAGGTTCTACTGTTGTGATGTTATTGATATACTTGTCCCCTAGTTACTTACTGATGGGATTGTGATCCTAAGTGTAAGATCTATGCTATACTCTATTTATCTAGATTTATGTTGTTGTTTTAGATATTTGTTAGATTTATCAACTAGATTACCTACTATTTTGTCCTGGAAACTTATTACATTTGTCATCCATCTTGTATATTGTTGTTCTAGTTATTGGTCATACTTATCAATTGGATTGTTTATCATTGTTCTAGATACATGGAATACTTCTGGTCATCTTCTTTCTATGGGCCTTAGCCTAGGCTTAAGCCAGTGCTGCCCCAGATTTATGTTATGTAGAGCCTGTATGGTTACATATATACATAGTATGACTTGAGCGGCACAGGTCCTGGAGACCAGCTGGATAGTTGACTATACCTGGGTTCAAGTCCTAGATAACAATTCAAGGGTTCGAGTCCCTGATGATTATTCTTAGGTTAGAGTCCTCGATGACTATCTCGAGGTATGAGTCCTCGATGCTATCTCGAGGTTCAACTCCTGGATGAATATTTTGAGGTTCGAGTGTCAGATGACTATCCCAAGGTCCATGTCCCGAATGACATTTCTTGGGTTTAAAGCCCAGTTATTTGTCAGATCACTTGGCCCTGGTTGATTTCCTCATTTAGAGGCTCGGTTAAGAAGGGGCTTTGGAACCTCGGCTACTGGTATAGGGGTTAAAGTCCCTAAGTGACAGTTAGGGGTTTGTGTCCCTATGTAATGTTGTGTTCCATATTGGTTAAGATCTCATACTATCTGCTACTGGTCCTTGTATCCCTACACTTACACACATCCTGATTGTGTGGTGGTGTACCTTCTAGGCTTATAGAGGCCCAATTGGCATATAGGCATAGACACTAGCGCCTTAAACTCACATACAATACTATACCTCGATCGTGTGATATGGTTTTGTTTAGGTTTCATTGTATACTGTCTGGTTCTGCTTAGTTGGATTTTCCTTATTCTACTTAGTTAGGGTCTCCTAGTACCCAGGCATAGTTAACACCTGACCTTTGAGTTTTGTTAGTTAGTATCATGCATATTTCTTGGTTTCATGTAGTTGAGGTTCCGTGGTTCTTCAGAAATACCTACCTCTGGGCCCAAGTTCAGATAGCTAGCATTACAACATTCCATGATATTTATTCTTACTATATTTAATGTATTCTACAGTCGATCTATGATGCGTATTGGGTACCTTTCACTAGTACTAACCCCTACTTTTTTGCATCTACGCATGGTCTAGGTCCAGGTATGAGCCACTATCGTTGATCTAGGGGCATGATAGCCGCCATAGTTTGATGAGCACCGAGCAGTATTTAGGATATTCTATAGTCTCCTTCTGTTCATTTGACCATGATAGCCACTATAGTTTGATGAGCACCGAGCAGTATTTAGGATATTCTATAGTCTCCTTCTGTTCATTTGACCATCTTTTATTTTCAGACATTGGCCTTGTGTATGTGTATGTTTATATATATACATACATATATATATATATATATATATA
Source organism: Solanum ossicruentum (assembly GCA_025774065.1). Taxonomy (NCBI): domain Eukaryota; kingdom Viridiplantae; phylum Streptophyta; class Magnoliopsida; order Solanales; family Solanaceae; genus Solanum; species Solanum ossicruentum. Next base: position 19,053 of record JAOTQR010147569.1, read on the forward strand.
TATATATATATTTATATATATATGTGTGCATTATTTTGAGTTTATAGTAGCTCTGTACATGTGACTTCTAGGTCCTAGGATAGATTGTTGTTGGATTGTTTTGTATATTGTTAGCTATCATGATGCATAGCTGCTTGGACAGATACCGTGGGTATCGGGTTGTCTTGCATATAGGTGGGATCTAATAGGCACCATCATGACATGAAAAGTTGAGTCGTGACATAAGTTTTCCTCATTTGGAGTTCACAGTGGAGCTCTATCATGTAGTCACATCTTCATAATCACCTATATGGGCCTTGAGATATTTCTCGTATCGTATAGCCTCCTGTGAAGATTCCTAACACTTTTATTTTTAAAAACATTCTGTATGCATTCTAAATTTATTTTACTCCTTTTTGAAGCTTTTTAATCTTATACTAAGTCATTTTCGGGTTTAAAGAAGTATATCATTCCACTAACTAGTTTTTCAGTCATAATCATCAGTCAAAGCTAAATAATGGTTTCTCTTCTTCATCAAGAGCCCTAACGCTTTCATGCCCAAAAATTCAAGAAGAAAAGAGAATTCCTTCGCCCAATGTTTTCCCAAGTTCATTCACTCTAAAAGCTCCAAATAATAATAA
>JAOTQR010147590.1:0-19667 GCA_025774065.1 Solanum ossicruentum
TTAAGAATCCTCAATTAAAATCCTATATCATATGAAGGATGACTCGATCTTAGCTTAAAAAAATTGGAGTGTTACATAACCATAATAAACCCGCCTAACTTCCCACCATCATGCTCGTAACTTCCCATTAACATACCCACATCTTTTCACTAACATACCCACAACTTCTAACTAAACATAGGTAGTGGATGGTGGGAAGTTGTTGTAATAACTTCCATCAATCATTATGGGTTGTGGTGGGAAGTTACGGTAACTTCGACCAACATATTAGGTGGTGGAAAGTTCTAGTAACTTTCACCAATATGAGTAGTAAGCGATTTAATAACTTCCATCAACATTATCCAATTTGAATTGAGTTAGTAATTAAATATTAAATCAAGATTAATATTAATGTGAGCCATAAAATTAACATATGTGATCCATAAAAAAACTAATATTCTCCCACTTGGCATACGTAACATCAATACTTATTGGTTAAATATTTTAATTACTATGTGCACATTACTAAATTCAACATCATTGTTGTTTTGAATAAGTCAACTAATACGAATTATGACGGTCATATACCCTTTCTTTGACATAATTCCTTCCATGTACCACAATATTAGTGTAATATCTGGTAAAAATTATCAAAATACCCCTAGAATAGAGGTGTACATAACGTGTCTTCCTATACTCTGATGATAAATTGAGATCAAATATGCAATCAACATGAAAAATTAAGTGAGAAATGATCTCGTTCAATTTTTAGAGAAACCAAATCAAAAAATAATTTTTTTGATCTAAAAATCAAGACAGTGAGGGTATGCGTCAGGGTCGCGGCGCGCCTTGGGCGCGTACCCTGATTCATATTTTGTTCCAATTTTTCAATGGGGATTGGAAAACTTATTCGAAAATTTTTTGGAAGAAAATATACAGGTACACGATAGGTCCGCATCGCGGACCTGGTCCCCCAACCAATTCCATCGAAGTTCAAAATTTTAAATCTTTTGAGGGACATTCTAGACTTTTTTTTCACCCCTCCTAGACTTAATACACTACCAATAAATGTCATTCTTAGCCTAAAAAGAGTTTCAAAACCTATTTTAAAGTCCCTTATGCAAAAACTAAGTAGAGATCTTGAGCGAGAAATAGGAGGAAGAGCTAGGGTTCAGAGGATTAAGGCTAACTTCTTGAGAAGTTGATTGTCAAACTCTATACCAAGTATGTAAGGCTACCTAAAGCATTGGATTATGTTCATCCACGCTCCCCTTTATCTACTTGAGTTAAGATAATGAGTATAAATCACATGTTTTACATCCTATGGTTCTTGAGTTTTAGATTTTTGTACATTTTGGAGTTTTCATGAAAATACTTGAGTCAATTTTTGAGTTGCATCATCATTACCATGAAACATGAATGTACTTGAATGCTTGATACCCTGGCCATAAATTTAGTCTTTTCTTTGTTTACTGACTAAATTGAAAATTTTGAATCTAACCTTCTAAACCAAATAAATTGAACCTAAGAAGTATATTTTCTTGTTTCATATATGTATGTATAGACTATCTATTATGTCATATGTATTGAGCCTGGATGATATGATGCACTTGTCCATAATTAATAAGAGTATTACATGATGTGAGTTAGAGTCTTGCGTTGCATTACATGGACAATGGTCATAACTTATTGAGTTGTTGAGTAATTGAGTTAGATTGTTGAGAATTGAGTTGACTTGTCTGAGATGAGTCAAAGAGATGAGTTTGAGCTATTTCTATGAATATATTTTAGTTTTGAAAGGAGTATTGAGCATCGAGTTGGGTGATAAAGGAACACCTTGGAACTACGTTTGCCAGCGTAGGATAGTCATGCGGTTAACTCTAGCGGCTCATGTCTCAATAGATGGATATTCTCCTCAGATCCGAGAGAGAGGTAGAGGTTGACACCCTTTATCGTGGCAAGTTTAGGGTGGACGTGGCAATGGTGTCTTTTCATTGTACATCACCAAAATCTCATGGTAATGGAGAGTTATGTCAGTTAGAGAAACTTCCAAACAACACTTGAGTTGAGTATATTCATGATTTTCGAACAGAGTTGCATCAAACACTGAGTCTATTTCTAAAGCATGATTTCAAACTTTAAACTTGCATGAATTTCTTGAGTTGAGTTATGAGATGAGGAGTTGAGACTTGAGTCGAGTCGATTGGTTGAATTTGAGCCTTATCTGTTTCTTGAGCTATTTTAATACCGTGCATTCGACATACTGACACCACTCGATGTTGCATCATTTCATGATATAGATATAGGTGATAGAGGACTTTAGCAGACACACCATTGAAGTTCAGAGTTCTTGAGTTTAAGAGGCAGTGAGTCCTCCTTACCTTCGGGGGAGCCCTTTTCTTTTACTACGTATTTTATTTTCCTTGAGTTAGGTAGCTATGGCCTGTCATGGTACCATCTAGATGTTAGAGGTAGAAGCTTCATAGAAAATGAGTAGAGGATGTGGAGTATTGTCCCTTTTCCAACTTCTGTTTTATTGAAAAATTTCTTAATATATATCAATACTGAGTTATGTAATTACTTAATGGTCTTTCTTTGAGCATTTATCTTCCATTGTTGAGTATGAGGTGATGATGAGGCCAACTGGTTTGCTTGGGGACTAGAAATAGTCTCTGAGTGCTGGCCACGCCAAAGGTACCCTCCCAGGGTATGACCAACTTGGTATTAAAAGACAGAGTTCAAGTATCCTAGGGAGTCTATGTATCCATGTCTAGTAGAGTTCTTATTATTAGTGTGAAGCACGCCACATCCATAATAGGGAGGCCATAGGACATTAGGAAAAGTTTCCCTTCTTTCAGAATCTGAATCATGCGACAGAGTTATTTTCTAAGAAATCTATGATGATTCATATGATGCTCTAAAATTTTCAACTATGCCTCGTCCATGAAGCGATAGAGATAGTAATGTTTGAACTGTTATAGATGAGATCTTTTGCGATAAAGTAATCAGAATGGTAAAGAGACTGCACCAGGCTTGAGAGAAGTCGACTAGTGTTCGAAGTTGATTGACTAGAAAGAGTGTACTATTACCCATATGAATTGTGCATTTGAGTTAGCTTTAGATGACCCAGACCCTATTTTACAAAACTTGCTTCTGATGTTACCCATTAGAGAGAAACTTATGTCTTTAAAGAGTTTAATGTTACTACTTGAGAGTGAGATGTGAGGTCTTATAAACCTTGAGTAGAACCAAATCATCCCAACATTATAAGGATGATGATGGTTAGAAAGGGATGAGATAGCAAGAGTGATGGCTGATTAAGGCTTATAGTTAGAGTTACGTATTTATTGGATAAGTAATGAGGTGGTGAGTCGATTGCCATAAGTTTGATGAAAGAGTCATAAGTACCTTATGATTTTCATGATGAGGTATAGAGGAAGAGTTATTGTAAGAATATGATAGAGCGTGCTCAAACTAGAAGGAAGTTTATATTGATGTGTTGTAGTATTCATACTATTGAGGGTGGAGTGTAGATGTTGAATAGGGGAAAAGAGTTCTTTCAATGTGATAGATCTAAATTAGGCTTATGACTTTTAATTGAGAGTTCATTAGACTCATCTAGCTATGAGCTTAGTCAGATAAGGAGATATGATTGCATAGGTGAGTGGTACTGTGTTATGAGGAAGGGATGTGTTGATTTGATACTTGCTTTGTGTTTTTAGTAGGATTATGTTCCCTAAATTTTTACCTAGTAGTTCTAAGTTAGCATTATAGAGGTGTGTCATAGATGCACATGTTAGTGCTAGACCCTAAGCTTGAATGTTGAGGAGTAGTGTTAAAGAGGAGATCACATCATGAGAGTGGTAGTCCTAGTTTGGAGATTCACTCTAAGGGGCTTGCCATAGTGTATGTTCAAGATGAAGCTGTTGGTTTGTGAGGAAGTGATGTCATAGGCAGGGTACAATTGCCCCTTAGGTAAGACGAGTGAGACGACGATAACTCAATAGATAAGAAGAGGCTTGAGATATGTATCCATGATTGTGTAAAGATGTGTGAAGCTCTAAGTTATGACTACCATAAGAATCTAGACAATTTTTTTTTTGAGTTGTCAATATGGAGTAGGTTGATTTAAGCATTCTTTGTCATCCTTAGTAAGTGAGTTGATTGGGGCTTATGGATAGATAATGATAAGGTTTCTATTATAGTCTAAGCCATATATAAATGAGTTTATGGGGCGCACATGAGTTGGGAGTCTGCAGGCAAAAAATGGAGGTTAGATTGTAAGAGTTGAGGGAAGTGGTTATGTACGCCATAAGAATATCAAATCTAGAGAGATTTCCATAGAGACGGGAAGGAGTTAAGAGTGATATCGTTGAAGGAGTCTGAGTGGCTAGTTATATGTATGCGACTATAGCATAACAGAAGAGTTTAAGATATTCTTATGGATAGTGATTCCTTGACCGTATAGAGGTATATGCTTATAGCCTAGTAGAGAAAATTGATTCAAAAGTTTAGAAAGAAGGCCTTGAGAGCCAAAGGGGAGATAAAGAGGTTGTTCAGAGTAGATCTTGAGTCTTCGGTAGTGATAGGCTGATCAAGATGAGATATCAATTCTTTTCCATCTCATACAATCTTTACCCTCTAGTTGAATTGATACTCTATTCCCTTCTGGTATATGACTTCCATGCCTATGGCCTAGTCTCATGCACATCATGTTGATTCCCATTCATGTTGAGTTTCGAGGATAAAAGCGATGAATTCATTTTAATCTTGATTATAACCTATGGATCCAAGAGTTTCAATTCTATGTTGAATGCGATGTGACCCGAATTTTACACTACATATAAGTTTGTGAACTCAGAGTGAGTCTTGATAGACGAGGGATATTATACTTCATTATGAATGTCCTCGAATAAGATTTTTTGATTGAATCGTGCTAATGATCTTCGTTCCAAGCCCTTTGAGTAATCCATCTTTCCAATCTTGATATAAGTATTATTGATAGTAAAGGAGTGATGGTTGATGAGGGAGAGTGAGAGTTCTTGATTCTGATGTCATCTTACACACGCACTGACCATTGGCTTGTTATGCCATTGTTGATGGTAGTAGATGAGTTATGGGTGATAGGAGAGAATAAGTGTTGCTGCATTGTGATAATGGAGTTAAGTTCCTATCTTTGAGTTGATGTTCTTTTTAAGCCTCTGCATACTTGAGTATATAAGTCCTTGATAGTATTCGTGCCTAATAATGATGTTAGAGATAAACTTTAAACTCTATATATCGTGTTCGAAGTCTATTTTTAAGAATGAGTATTTGAGTATCTGAGTATTTGAGTTCTTAATTATATTAGTGCTTATTTTGCATGGTGAGGTAGCAGTTTGAGGTTTCACTAAAGGGGAGATGATGAGTTCCTCTAGGTCTAATTGTGATGCTTATAGTAGTAGACTAAGAGTGAGGGTAGATGAGGAGGAATGAATGTACCCTTATCGTGATACTGGTGTTAAACTTGTGTCATGGAGGGATAGAGATATGGAGGATGTAACACCCCATATTTTTACATGTACTAATGCTATGTGAATGAATCATGATATGGGTTGGTCAAATTAGCATTAATTCTTGAAAGTGCTTGAATCTCATGTTAATGGCCGATATGTCCGTCTAACGATTAAGGGAGTCAGGTGTATAGGTGTTTTGTGTTAAATTGAAGATATAACAGCCCTAAACAAAGTAAAAGAATTAAGGTATTTATATGACTTAATAATCTAGTAGGTGAGTCACCTACTTGCTTAGCTTAAATGTGCTAGCTCAATGGAGACGAGGTCCGACGTCGAATGTGACCAAGTTCAATTATGAATAAAATCCATTTTAAGGGTGTAATTTTAGCCCATATTTTAGCATCATAAATGGACCTTCTTTTCAGTCCAAGAAGAATGTAAGAAGGGCCCAAGTGTACCACAAACCACTTGGCTATTTGGGCCAAAAACCAACTACGGAGAAAACTGAAATTGACAGCCAAGGTCCATCAGATTTGATGCCTATTTAGGCCCAATTTTGGGGAACTAGCTGCTAAATAATCAGCCTAAGTATATGAGGTATTAGTTGGTCAAGAGGTCAAAAGAAGTTCATCCAAATAGCTTTATAAAAGTTGTCAAAACAGTTCCCCAATAATTCTCCACTTGCATAGAAAAAAAATAGCTTTACTCTCTAAGTTTTCTCTCGACATTTCTTAACCTTTAGCATCAACCAAAAGAATCTTTAGGGTTCTTAAGGAGGACCTCAACTTTGACGATAAAGGTAAGTGATTATAGTTGTATTTTTAGTAAGGTTTCTTCATGAAAATCAAGAAGTATATGATAGTATGTTATGGTGGAAATTCTGGACAGCATGTGTTTAGAAAATTGTTGCACCCCTGCCTTTTGTTTTAGTGACTTTTATATGGTTTGTGGACTGTATTATGAATAGAAATTGATGTTCTTAACATGGTTTGAGTTATAGATATTACCCTAAGGTTTCTGCCCTAACTTTGGTTTCATTTAAATAATGAGTTTGATTGTGCTAACTTAAGTGTGATGTTAGTTGGAAGTTGTTGGCTGTTAGATGGAAAGATATTGGGTCACGTCCTTTATGACTCATTGGGTTATGTTCTAAAAATGTTTTAGCACTGTTTTGTGTGTATAAATGTTGTTGGAACAGTTTTGTTAGAGTTGGAACAAGTTTGGAATTGTCGACGTCGAAATGTAGCGAAGGGGGGGTAATATTATGCTGTCCATTTGTAGGTTGTGTAGTATTGTTATGTGCTATGCTTTATGGGCTATTGTAAGACTATTAAGGATCTAAAACAAGATGTATATGATGTGTACATAAGAATGGTTGCAAGAAAATACGATTATAAGTGACAAGATTGAAGGAATGTCTTTGGGGCGATAGTTATAAGCTTGCTGTTCGGATGCTAGTTTTTTATGATATTAGACTGTCTAGAAGTATTGTGTTGCTGCTTATACTAGTCTTATTGCCTAATATGTAGTAGATAAAAATTTGAGGGAAAAGCAGCCCCTCTAAAGTAGTAACGAGGTCATACAATGAGGTATGTAAGGCTACTTTATTTCGTATCATTTGGCATAAAACATAGAGTCCTCCTTGGTAGATAAAGGTAGTTGCCAACTCTGATACAACTATTAACTGTGTCTCCACTTTTTTCACTTGTTCATATGCTCCTGTACATGATCACTTTCAAATCAGCATATACATGTGAATACCAAGTTACATGAGTTCTTGTTGCTAAATAAAGTTCACGAGTTGTTTCACCTCATACGCATTTTATTATGTATGTAACATGCTCTCTTCATTGTCATATTTTCTTGTATGATTATATATACGTCATATGTTGTATATATAGTCCTAAAGCTCCAATGTTTTGACCACCAAAAGTATCATCTCAAAAGTAATTGAAAGATAAAGTATATAGTTTTTGATAGGTGGTAGTGCGAGGGGTGGAAGCATCACCTAGCCAGGGACGATCCTTTCACAGGTGGTAGCCTGAGGGGTTAAGGAAGAACCTAGCCAGGGACGATCCCAATTCAGTTTACCACTGATCAGTTGGTCATTTATAGTACATGATGTGCACAGATTATACAGTAAAAGTAAGGTAATATAAAGAACATAAAGTATATGATTCTAATGTATAACTAAAGGTGGTCTCTTATCCTACACCAGTACATAGTTTCATTTGAGTTATTATGTCATATATAGTATTTCCTGCCTTACATATTCAGTACATTGTCTCGTACTGACATCCCTTATGGAGGACCTGTATTTCATGCTGCAGGTACAGGTGCTAGTAGAACTCCCTAGTAGAGTATAGGACATCCAGTTGTTGTTACAAGCTCTAGGTTGTTTCAGAACTTTGTGTGTGTCTAGAGCTTATATGTTCGTATTGTACAGTTAGTCGAGACGGGGCCTGTCCCGGCCCTTGTCAGAAGCTTTCTCTTATCTAGAGGCTTTTTAGACTATGTAAACTAAAGTATGGTCATGTCTCGTACCTTAGATACGGGGGGCCCAACGGCCTAGCCATATGCATTTTCTTTTGACTTGCCATTACCATTTACTTTCTTAAAGACACAATGAAGATAAAAATCCCTTATAATATATCTAAAAAGTGCATAGATATAGGTTGGTTCTCCCAAGCCTTGTCGGCAACGGGTGCCAGTCTGCCCTAACGGGACTCGGGGCGTGACAGAAATGGTATCAGAGCGGGTTATCCTAGGGAGTCTACAAAGCTGTGTCAATGTAGAGTATTGTTTATCGATGTGTTATGCACCACATTTATAAGCAAGAGGCTACGTGGCATTTAAAAGTTGTTACTTTCCTTTCATTCTTTAGATCATGCCATAGAGCTAGGTGAATTATATCTAACTCCTAAATTATTTTGTATAGCGAGCAAGTATGCCAGAAACCAGGAAGAACAAAGGTAAAGGAAAGACAGTAGAAGTGGTGGTTGGTTCGCCTAGTCATGTGAGACAACGAAATGAGGCTCAAGATGAGTCTCTGTCACGGACATTTCTAACCCCTCCAGCTCCTAATGAACCCAAAAATAGTGAAATTCCCCTAGAACCGCCTATTGATGCTACAGTGCAGGATCTGAGAAATGTAGTTTAACTACTGACTCGCATAGTTGCTGGCCAAGGCCAAAAACAGGAAGGTCCAGTTAAGGGTATAGGTGGTGCAAATAGGGCAGCTGGCATGAGGATACATGACTTCCTTAATTTGGACCCTCCAGCCTTCACTGGGTCTGATCCTAATGAAGATCCCCAAGACTTTATTGATCAGATTCAGTGCACTTTAGATATTGATTCTCCCCTAACCACTTGGACGGAGTTCAAAGAGGCATTTCTTGACCATTACTTGCCATTAGAGATCCGAGAGGCTCGTGAAGATTAGTTCTTGAATCTCCACCAGGGGAATATGAGCATGAGGGAATATAGTCTCCAATTTAATTTCCTATCCACGTATGCTCCTAATGCAGTTACTACTATGGCAGATAGAGTTCATCGATATGTGGATAGATTGGATATATATCTGGTCAGAGACTGTACCATTGTTTTACTGAATAAAGACATGGATATAGAGAGACTGCAAGCTTTTGCACAGAAATTGGAGGATCAAAGGCAAAGGAGAAGGACACAGGAGTTAGAAAGGGCGCAATATAAGAGGACCAGGTCTTTAGGGCAGTTTACACCATTCCAGGGTAAGTTTAGGCCTCGGTTTTATAATAGACCGCCTATGCCATCATTCTCCTATTCTGCAGCCAGTGCTCCACCACAACTTCAAGGGTCTAGAAGTAATCAGTTTGGTCAACAAGGTGAGGGACAAGGTTCACGGAACGGAAGGATCGGTAGGCCAGCCAATGACTCCTAGGAAGCCCTGTAAACAGTGTGGAAGAAGTCATATAGGTATATGTCATGTTGGAACAGATGTTTGTTATTGGTGTGGTGCGCCAGGGCACATGATGAGAGATTGTCGAGAAGGCATGCGGGTGATATAGCACAATCTACTGGGTCAACTGTTGCATCATCATCGACAGTTCCTCTATTAGGTAGGGTGAAATTTGTAAACTTCACCTGATGTGGTCATAGGTACATTATCCATTTTCTCTTATAATGTATATGCATTAATTGACCCTAGTTCTACATTATCATACATTACCCCACTAGTTGCTGGGAAGCTTAAGAGAACACCAAAATTATTGAATAAACCATTTGAAGTTCTACACCAACCAGTGAATTTATTATGGCTAGAAAGGTTTACTATGGCAGTGTAGTAATTGTTTGTGACTGTGACACATTGGCTGACCTTATTAAGTTAGAAATGGTGGAATTTGATGTTATAATAGGTGTGGACTGGTTATGTTCTTGCTATGCCACCGTGGATTGCAGAACTAAGAAAGTGTACTTCCACTTTCCAAATGAGGCAGTTCTTGAATGGGAAGGCAATATTGGGCCACCAAAGGGGAAGTTTATCTCTTATCTTAAGGCCAAAAAGATGATATCTAAGGGATATATATTTCATTTAGTTAGAGTAAGGGATATGGAGGCAGAATCGCCATCTCTTCAATCAGTCCCAGTAGTGAATGAATTTGTTGATGTGTTCCTTGATGAACTTCCAGGCTTACCTCCTGAATGAGAAATATATTTTGGTATTGACTTACTTCTAGGCGCTTAACCTATTTCTATCCCTCCATATAGAATGGCCCTGACAGAGTTGCATGAATAAAAAGAGCAATTGAAAGACTTATTGGAGAACAGTTTTATAAGACCTAGTGTGTCTCCCTAGGGTGAACCAGTGTTATTTGTACGCAATAAAGATAGCAGCTTGAGAATGTGTATCGACTATCGACAATTGAATAGGGTGTCAATTAAGAATAAATACCCCCTCCCCAGGATTGATGATTTATTTGATCAGTTACAGGGTGCCAAATGCTTTTCAAAAATTGACCTGAGATCATGGTATCACCAAGTGAGGGTGAAAGAGGAAGATATACATAAGACAGCTTTCAGAACATAGTACGGTCACTTTGAATTTCTTGTTATGTCATTTGGGCTAACAAACGCACCAGCAGTTTTTATGGATCTGATGAACAGGGTATTTAAGCCATTCTTGGATGTGTTCATGATAGTGTTTATAAATGACATTTTGGTATACTCAAGGTCAGAAGAGGACCATGCAGATCACTTACAACAAGTGTTACAATTTCTTCGTGATCGACAGTTGTATGCCAAGTTTTCTAAATGTGAATTTTGGCTAAAATCAGTGGCATTCTTTGGTCATATTGTGTCTGAGGAGGGAATAAGAGTTGATTCACAAAAGATAGATGTTGTGAAAGATTGGCCAAGGCCTTGAACACCCACGAAAGTTCGGAGCTTCCTAGGTTTGGCAAGTTATTACAGAAGGTTTGTTGAAGGTTTTTCTTCCATTTCTGCACTACTAACAAAGTGGACACATAAGGCAACCAATTCCAATGGAGTGATGCATGTGAAAGGAGCTTCCAGGAACTGAAAAATAAGCTAACTTCTGCACCTGTGCTAGTACTTCTTGAAGGCACCGAGGGGTATACAGTATATTCTGATGCTTCAGGAGTTGGCTTAGGGTGTGTGCTAACACAACATGGTAGGGTAATTGCATATGCATCCAGACAACATGAGAAGAATTACCCAACTCATGATCTTGAGCTTGCAGCGGTTGCATTTGCTTCGAAAATATGGCGCCACTATTTATGTGGGGTTCACATTGACATATATACTAATCATAAGAGTTGCAATACATTTTTAAGCAGAAGGATCTAAATTTGAGATAGGGGAGATGGCTAGAACTAATAAAAAATTACGACATTGATATACTATACCATCCGAGGAAGGCAAATGTGGTCGTTGATGCTTTGAGTCGTAAGGCAGTTATGACTACTGGTGATCAGGCCATGGTTAGTCAAGGAGTGTCTAAGGATCTACGTCAACTGTCCAGTTTAGGGGTTCACCTTCTTGAAACCCCATAGGAAAGGGTTGTTGTACATAATGCAGTGACGTCTTCATTAGTAATGGAGGTGAAAGAAAAACAGTTCGAGGATCCTGTTCTACGATAGCTTAAGGAAAAGGTGAGTCAGGGTGCGATAAAGGGCTTTGACCTTACACAAAATGGAGTACTTTATTGCCAAAACAGATTATATGTGCCTGATATTAATGGGTTAAGGGATAATGGAAAAAGCCCACCATTCCCGATATTCCATCCATCCAGGATCGACTAAGATGTACCATGACCTGAAGGGAATGTTTTGGTTGGGGGCATGAAAAAGGACCTTGCAGAATTTGTAGCTCAATGTCCAAATTGTCAGCAAGTGAAGGTAGAACACCAAAAGCCAGGAGGTTATATGTAGTGTATAGATCTTCTAACTTGGAAGTGGGATATGATCAATATGGACTTTGTTACTGGTTTGCCTCGCTCATTTTAGAAGTTTGATTCTATATGGGTAAAAGTTGACAAACTCACAAAGTCAGCACACTTCACCTGTCAGGAGTAATTATACAGCTGAAGAGTATGCTAAATTATACCTCAAAGAGATAGTCAGGCTACATGACGTCCCAGTCTCCATTATAGCTGACTGAGGAGCTCAATTCACTGCAAAGTTTTGGAACTCCTTCCAAAGGATTTCAGGGACACAAGTAAATTTGAGTACATCATTCCTCCCTCAAACTGATGGTCAAGCAGAGCGCACTATTTAGACACTTGAAGATATGTTGCGAGCTTGTGCATTGGACTTTAAAGGTAGCTGGGTGGACCATTTGCCCCTTATTAATTTTGCCTATAACAATAGTTATCATTCTAGTATCAAGATGGCAACTTATGAAGCTTTGTATGGAAGGAAGTGTAGATCACCAATTGGATGGTTTGAAGTGGCAGAAACCACCTTGCTTGGGCTAGACCTAGTGCAACAGGCCGTCGAAAAAGTTAAGGTAATACAATAGCAACTAGAAATGGCCTAAAGTCATCAAAAATGATATGCGGATGCTAGGAGGAGAGGGCTGGAATTTTCAGTAGGAGATTGGGTATTTTTAAAGATGTCTCCAATGAAAGGGGTTATGAGGTTTGGTAAGAAATGAAAACTGAGCCCGTGTCACATAGGGCCGTATAAAATTATTAAGAAGATCGGGCAAATTGCATATGAGCTAGAGCTACCCCAAGAGCTTTCAATGGTTCATCCAGTTTTCCATGTATCAATGCTTCGAAAATGCATAGGTGACCCATCCCGTATCACTTCTATTGAGGACATCAGTTTACAGAAGATCTCACTTATGAAGAGGTACCTGTTACTATTCTGGATCGTCAAGTTAGGAAGCTGAGGAATAAAGAATAGCTTCAGTGAAGGTACTTTGGAGAAATCAACAAGCAGAAGAGATAACCTGGGAGGCCGAGGATGTGCTGACCTCAAAATACCCTCACTTATTTGAAGCTAAAGAGGATGCCCAACAAGCAGAATTGGAACACTAATAGGTACGTGTGATTAAGTACTTAGTTTGTTGTCAAAGGTTTGTTTAAATAAATGTTTATACATGGTTAAGCTACCCAATTGTTCTAACATTCATGGACCAATGTTTCTAAGGGGGGGAGGATGTAACACCCCATATTTTACATGTACTAATGTTATGTGAATGAATCATGATATGGGTTGGTCAAATTAGCGTCAATTCTTGAAAGTGCTTAAATCTCGTGTTAATGGGCGATATGTGCGTCTAACGCTTAAGGGAGTCGGGTATATAGGTGTTTTTGTTAAATTAAGGATATCATAGCCCTAAACAAAGTAAGAGAATTAAGGTGTTTGTATGACAATAATCTAGTAGGTGAGTCACCTACTTGCTTAGCTTAAATGTGCTAGCTCAACGGAGACGAGGTCCAATGTCGAATGTGCTCAAGTTCGATTACGAAAAAAAATCCATTTTAAGGGTGTAATTTTAGCCCATATTTTAGCATCATAAATGGACCTTATTTTCAGTCCAAGAAGAATCTAAGAAGGGCCCAAGTGTAACACAAACTACTTGGCTATTTGGGACAAAAACCAACTAAGGAGAAAACTGGAAATTGGTAGCCAAGGTCCATCAGATTTGATGCCCATTTAGGCCCAACACGAGGATGAATCCTTTTCAAGAAGGGGAGTGATAACATGTAAAGTAGATATGGCACCAACATGAGTGACATGTACCCCTCAAGACCATTCAGAAGGAGTCAAGCAAAAGATCTCCAAGACCTATAAGCAATGTTCATGAACAAGGAAGCATTAGAGGAGCTTGAGGGTCACCAAAGAAAGGCTTACAATGTGTGGAATCAAGGTGAGAAGATGTAAGGAAAGAAATCATGTGTGTAAATGGATACTACTTGAATTCAAGGATTTGAAAAGAAGGCAACAAAACAAGGCCCTTATTCAAAAAGGGTGAAATTGTAAATAAAATATCTTTTTTTTATTTACTTAGTATAAATAGCCTTATTTTATTTACTTACTACGTTGAAAATTGAATTCTCAAATTGTAATATCTTCCTAGTGAGTAAATTAGTGAGTAAATAGGGTGAACTCTTATAACTGTTAGTTGACTTATTTGCTTGATTAATTGAAGGGTGCCCATTTGTGGTTCTTAGTTTCCTCCAATTTTCTTGCTAGGGTTTTATTTAGGTTGTTTAAATCAATTGGAAGGTGAGGATTTTAGTCAACTTGTTGCCCATAATTTCAATAGTTTAAATTTAAATCACATATCCTTCTATCTTTATTCCCTTTTCCCTTTCTTTCTTGTTGTTTGATCTTTCTCAATCGACCATGCCCAATCATCTTGTTAACGGGTGGATACCTTAATCACCTTACAAGGAAGTGATATGCCTTGGATTCCAAGTAGTATTTTGCTTGGTCTATGTTGATTATGGTCTCTTCCAACACATGTAATATATATTTTTCAAGTTCTACGATTTACAAGAATGTTTTACTTCAAGCATTGGTCATGCATGTCATATTGATATTATAGTTATCCATTGCTTATGATTATGCATTTCGACTATTTTGGCTTGTGTCTTTGTTGCATTGCATCCTATATACATAATACATTCAAACGTACTTATGCATATTCTATGCCTATATGATGTTACCATGTAGGGACTAGAGGACGTTTTGATCATCCTCCATGTGGCTAGTTTGGTGCTTTGGAGATAAGCTTTTGTGAGTCCTCAAGTCTGAGGACACTATCTATGTTACTCTTGTTATCTGATATTTCCTTATGTTGAACACTTGGTACTTTGAGGGTGAGCCCAGAAAATATCTTGGCCCCCGCTCTACTCTATGTTAGAGGTGTTGTTGAATAATTGATGTACTTATGCTATGAGCTTGACTCTTGAATGTTTTATGACTATCAATGACTTCCCTTAGCCCAGTTTCCCGTATATCTCTTGTTGTTGTTATTTTGTTTCTGCGACCAAGGATGCGTCATTGATATGCTATGAGGCTTATTTGGGGTTCCTCTGGATTCCCCATTTATCGTGTCTCGTCTAGGCCCTAGGCTTGGGTTGTGACAACAACAATAAATCATAAGCTTCATAAACAAGATGCATAATCATATACAATAAATCATAAGCTTCATAAACAACATGCATGAATATGCTTTGACGAAAACCTACAGAAAATATAACTTCATATATCATACATGTGTGGGAGAAGACCATAATCAACGTAGACCATATGAGCTACTATATGGAATCCAATGAAATCCTTCCATTGGGAAAAGGCTAATGCACTCCTACCATTGGGAAAAGGGAAAATGTACTTGCCAAGGTAGATGTCTAAAGCTAATTTTGCAATTGCATCTTTCATAAACATAATAGCTTGCATAGATCCACTAGCCTAAACATAGCCTACAAGGGCTCATATGGTTGCATATAGAGTTAATGAGAAGAGGACACTTTATATAAGGACCACTTAGGTCGATCCCTCACCTCCTAATCCCATTTGCTGCTAAGTCATTCCCAAGGAATACATTTTAAAATATATGCATAATTACAATCACCATAAATTTAAAAGAATAGCTTAACATCATAAACATATTAGAGTAGATCATCTTAACATAACATAGCTTTGAGAGATTCAAAACATCATAATTTTAACTTTCATAAGTTTTCAAAGCTTACATAAACTTTCATAATTGAACCCTCATCTTTGGAGATTATACTCCCTTTCATAACATTGATATGATGATTGGGTGGATTTCATGCATAAAAACTTTAAATCATGAAACTTAAGACGACTATGCATCATTGTAATGAAAATCATTAATTCAAATCATTCTTGGATAACCGACAAAAATCATAGCATCTGTCATACTTGGACATAGAATTATGAAATTCATCTCATAAAATCACCAGTTTAATCATAACTTATGATAACAAAACTTTCATAACTTCATGATCATGAAATAGGTTATGATTGAAAACCCTTGAAATCAATTCATAAAATTTGATGCAACTAGATGCAGAATCTAAAATAATTCATGCTTAATAGGGTAATTAGGAGTAGCCCATAAGATCTCATAATTAGAACTTGAAGGATTTAGAAAATTTAGGTTTAGGACTCCGTGTGTGGAAGAACCCCTGGACGTAGAAACCAACATAGTTTTTTGACCTTGAAACTTGAATAAGATGACTTGAAAACTTTGAGAATCCTTTTTTATGAGATTTGTCTTCAATGGAGGAAAGATTGATCTCCAAGAAATTTGAGAGATTTTCATGGATAATCTTAGATAGAAGTTTTGAGAGGATTTAGGGGTGTTTAGAGAGACTATTAGGTCTAAAAATAAGAGAGATTTTGTGCATTTATGTATAAGTGTTGGGATAGGTCCAAAATAACTTTCCAGGAAAGAAATGGAACTTGGAAAATTTTCAACCAAGTAGGACTAGGGGCGTGACGTGGACTTGTCGTGCACTATCATGACCCGAGCCTAAGGCCTAGGACTGATATGGTGAATGGGAACCCATAGGTCCCAAAACAAGCCTCATAGCATCCGCATACACATCATCGGTTCGAAAGCATACAATAAGACACTACGCATATAGTTCTAAGGGATGAAAAGTATGACTCATGCTATGAGGATGTTATAGGGATAGAGATTTGCATGGATTCACATAGCACACAATACATAAGAACTAAGTGGCGGGAAAGTATGGCTCACATAATGGGAATAGAATGGACTTAGGACTTTCCACATTTCCCATCTCATCATAAACATATCACCATATCATTAACATCAAGGGATAAGCATAAGCATAATCTCCATAAGCAAATAAATAACATAACAAAAATCTATACATAGGGTTTACATGTTGTCCAACAATGCCTCTAAGTCATAGAATAAGAGGGGGGCCAAGACATGTCCTGAGCTTACCCTCAAAGTAAAGACATAAGGGAAAGAAGCATAGTAGGTAGATAGTAGGTGGCTTGTCCTTGAATGATAGGACTCACAACAAACAATCCTTCACAATCCAAGCCAACCATCAAGAGGTGGATGAAGATAGTCTTCGGTCCTTACATGGTTAGATCATGTAGGTAAAACGTATGCGTTAGTACGTTTGAATGTATTAGGTATACTGACATGCAATGCATATGATCTCATTGAACCTACATTCAATGTTAGATGAGAAGGGCACATATTTAGAAGTATATAAGAAAGAATAAATATTTCTATATGCCATGAAATCGATGATGCATGAATATCAAAATACTTTGTACATGGTGGGGATGTGACCTCAACAAACATAAGACCAAATGAGCTGTAACTTAGAACTCCATCATCTTCCCCACAATGGATAAAGAGGTGACCTACTTGCCAAATGTAGATCCTTAACAATAATCATCCCTAAAAGAGGCATAAGCATGTAGCTATGTCTAACACATATTTATGGGACTTGAGGATTTATATAAAGGACCATAGGTATATCCCCCCTCACATCAGCTCACTCAGTAGTAAGTCATTATCTCTTGAGAATACATATACATGCTTAAAAAATGAGGCATAAGTCTTTCAAATCATAACAATGCATACTTATGGTTTAAAATCCAAACATACTTTATAATCATGCATACTTAGGCTAAAAATTCAAATCATATTTCTTGTCATACTTTCATGCATAGGAATAGCTCCTTTTTACTTCTAAATTTGGTGTAAGCACCTATATGCTCAATGAGCCATGCCATAGATATTACGTGATTACATTCTAGTCATACCCATATTTACTTGAAAACATAATCATCATCATAATTTGGACATAGCCCGTATCATAAACATTATAAAAATCAATGATCATATATGCATATGCCATGAATGATGAGAGAATAGTATGGGCAATATAGATTCATACTTAATCAACAATATAAGATGAAATCCAAGTAAATCCATGAAGAAATTCTCATTTAAATATACTTGGGATTACCCATGCCTAAATCAACATTTAAAAGGGAAATGCATATTCAAACCTTTATAATATCAATTAAATTCAATATATTAGGGCCTAAATCACTTTAAAAACATCAATTAAATGCAATTGATATCTCAATTTCTTCAAATCAACACTAATTTAAAAGATCCAGATTAAAAGTAAGCTTGAAATGCATAAATCAAAGAGTAAAAAGTGTTTGGAGTCTTCATGGTTGAAAGAGACCATGAGTGAATCCCTCATACCTTCGATAATTAAAAGGATCGAGAAGAAATTGATTGAAGAACAAAATCCTTCCTTGAGCTCCAAGCTAAATCTCTAATGGCAAACTTAAGAGGAGTTCTAAGTGTATTGAATGAATTTGAATAAGAATAGAGGAGTATATGTCTTTTTAGGAGTTTAGGATAGGTTAGAAAGTCATAAATGTCTCTTAGAAATAATTAAAATTATGGGAAAGACATTAATGAGATGGGTACTAAAAAGTTTCCAGGGTTCCCATAAAGGTCATACGGGTTGTATGAAGCCACATGGACCATATGGGTGCTCATGAGACAACAATTTTGGAAAATTTCAGATAAGCAAAATTTCATCGAACCAAGGGTGATTCCACTAAAGGTCTCACGGACTGTGTGAAGCTTCATGAGTCATACAAGCGTCGATATGAAGATACCAAGTTCTGAGATGGTGATTCTATAGTTAGAAAAATTCTGGACCAATACTCTCACACACAACCTGTATAGGGGTTTCCATGTGAGGTGCCTTAGCCAAAAAGTGGCTCTCAAGCCCAAGGATCCTACCACGAGCTACATCATGGCTAGTGGTGAGGCCCACTAGCCGTGAAGGGCTCAGTGGAGGGTTAGTTAGTCTTGAATTCCACCATAAGTCCAAACACACCACACACAAGGCCAAGGGACACCTTAAGGCACCCTCCATGGCTTATGGACTACTACTCCATGACTCGTGGAGGTCCCCGCATGGTGACACCTTTCTGAAAAACTTTTGGAAACCAAATTTCCATGCATCATTAAGGCCTTGCAAGGTCAGGGTCATTACATGAACCCTATTAGTTTGTGTAATTTCACTTGAAAAAATATTTTTTGATATGGGTGCCCTAAAACTCAAAAGTGATCCTTTTCCAACATAAATTTGCCTCTTGATCAAGAATACAAAGTAGTATTTGCAAAATAATGGACAAATTTTAAGACATTCACGACATACATAATAGGGCCTTTCTAAGCTATGCTAACGGGTTTTACAATGTCTCTCCCTTTGGACCATTCATCCTCGAATGTAATGAATTTATGCTTGAGAGGAATGACAATAGTTTTCAGTCAAAACATAAATTCATCAATGCAACGTAAACATCCTTTTCATAAAAGCTCAAAACGTATGCATAAAAATACCATTAAAGCATGATGCAAGAATATGAATGCATGCAACTTGACTCTTAGGGCTGAATTACGTAAATTAACATCTAAACACGATTGTCTTCATATCTTAGGCTTGAATAGAGTGGAAAAGATAGGAATATCATTTCATCATGTCTGCTTTTGCTTCCCATGTTGCACTTTCAACTTGTTGGTTCCTCAAAAGTATTTTAATAGATGCTATTCCTCATTATCTTCACTTGTCTATCTAGTATCTCCATCAAAACTTCTTCATATGTCAAATTCTCTTCAATATTA